>CAEFZY010069929.1:0-22780 GCA_903066815.1 Brachyrhaphis roseni
CTATAAATGATTTAAAGCAGAGATTAGAGATTAACACCCCGACCCCTCCTGCCTGTCCCAACATGCCAGGACTGGTCTTAGAGACCAAACGGACCCGGACGTGTTCTGGTATAAAACAGCCTGACTTGGTGCGGTTCTGCAGAAACTTTCAGACACTTTGGAGCGAAAACAGAAAACACAGAAAACATAGAAAACAAAGAAAACATAGAAAACAAAGAAAACATAGAAAACATAGAAAACATAGAAAACAGAAAACAAAAAAACAAAGAAAACATAGAAAACAACAAAAACAAAGAAAACATAGAAAACAAACAAAAAAAGAAAACATAGAAAACAAAGAAAACATAGAAAACAAAGAAAACAGAAAACATAGAAAACAAAGAAAACAGAAAACAAAAAAAACAAAGAAAACATAGAAAACAAAGAAAACATAGAAAACAAAGAAAACATAGAAAACATGGCGAAGCTTGTAGGAGCCGCTCTGCTGCTGGTCGTCCTGATCGACTGCTTCTCCGACAGGACGGGTAAAAAATGCTGACAAATTAAATTTAGTTCTGTGTGTTTGGAAAAGCACATCTCATAACGCTTGTTTGTTTTATTGAAGATGCTCTGAATTATTTAATGTATAAGTCTGTAACCATTTTTTATGGTTTTTTCAATTTTTCTTTACAGCTTATTGCCGTTCATTTCGTTCTGTTGGATTTTCTAAACGGGACATAATTAAATGCAAAAACTCAGGTGAGTTATGACCAGTTCTGATCTATTCTAAAAAAGTTTGTTTTTTCTTTCTAATTTTGTGTCTTGTTCCAGTTTTTATTAGATCTGTAGTTCTAGACAAGACATTTAAATGTTTATTGGGGAACCTTTACATGGTGCATGTGTTGTGGTTGCAGAAGTCCAGCCTTGCAAAGCGAATAAATGCCGCAGACCCAGAAATAACACGGCTATGAAGAGATGCCTCTGCTGCGAAGGAAAAAGTAAGTGGAGCACAAACGTGTGGGTTTCAGTAAATAAAGCCAAGACTCAGTATTTCATCCACAATTGTTCAATAGAAACTGAACACAGATTCTCCACCATTGTACAAACAGAACCAACAGGATCTAAAGCAAATTCTGATGTGTGTCTAGAGTAAAATATCAAGCATCTGTCTTCAACTTGAAGCAGCTTTTCTGACGGTCTGAACGCAGCATAAGTGAAAATCCTCAGTAGGTTCTGAGCTGCATGAGCACATCCTGGGTTTTCGGTTTCAAAACATGGTGACTCACGTTCTTCTCTATTCTGTAACTCAGAGTAAGTTAACTCAGAGTTGAGTTAGCTTGTTGATATCTCCAGTTCTGAAACCGAAAGTCGAAGTATCTCTACTTTTGTTAACGCTGCTTTCTGAAATGGGGCCTTGGTCTCTTTTTCTCTTTATTATCATCATCTTATATATTTTCTTTCTCCTTTACAGGAACCAGAAAGACGAAAACGTTCTGCAACATTTCTTGTTACGGTTCAGGGCCTTTATAAATTGGAAACAAGACACCAACTGATGACCGGGATGGAATAAAGAAACAAATCCACATTTTATTATTGCATGAATTTTTCTGTATAAGTTGTTGTAGCAACTCTGTTGTTTAAATTAATCATGTTTTGTTAAAAAAAAAGGCAACAGTCTTTCTCTAATATAGAGATTATAACCAGAAACATCTTTGTAAGACCTTTTTTAAAAGTTTTTCACTTGTTTTTGTAAATACTTTTTAGTTTTTTGTACTTCTGTTTCATCAAATAATACATTTGTAAACAATTTCAATATAAATTTATTTTTTATTCTGACTCTGCTAAATGTTTATCTCTTATTTTTATACTTGTGCTATAATGTTTTTACATAGAGATAAAATGAGTGATTTTTGTTTTTAGACTGTAGTTTTCATATAAACATGTATGTAAGCTAATAAAAGAAATAAAAGAAATGAAATAAAATATTATTTAAAAATGTATGTTTCTCAAAACGTACATTTTGATAAAGTGAAATATGTTCACTTTATTTTTACTAAGTGAAAATATTGTTTCTCCACCATTGTTTTTTTTTTTAGCTAATTTAATGGATTAGAAAAGAACCATCATGGTATTAGCTTCGCCTAGCTTAGCATGCAAACTTAGCATAGCCTAACAGTCCTGGTTACAGCTAACAAAATTCACTCAACATCTGATACAATACTAACCAAATAAACACACAATATTAAATAATGTTTTAGAAAAATGAAAATGATTATTTTTAGGATATTTTGTAAGCTAGCTTTTTCCCTCCAGTCATACGGGCTAATGATGCTAATGGTAATATCTTTAGCTGTTAACTTATTGACACTGATATGATAACTCCTTTACTCCAATAATAACATATATTACATATATCTTACATACATCACCTATTTTTTATTAAGTGAAAATATAATTTCTCCACTCAGTTTTTGACTAAATCAAATGATTAGAAAAGATTAAGCTTTGCCTAACTTAGCATACAAACTTTAGCTAGGCTCACAGTATAAGCCTTGCTGGTTCAAGCTAACAAAATCACTCAAATGTGATGCAGCATTAAGCAAATAAAACACATGAGAAAAACTGTTAAAAACAAAATCATATATGTATATATTCTTATATTTAGGTTATTTTGTAATCTAGCTTATTCCCCTCAGTCATTGTGGCTAACAATGCTAACCAGTGGGTTAATTTTAAGTATATAGTTAGTGGTATTCTTCTAAAGTATTTAGTAATGAAACACTTGTTGTTTTTTATGTGCTTATCACTTTTTTCCCACCACATTTTCACCAGTCTGCTCCTTTATCCAAAGATAAATATGCTATAAATGATTTAAAGCAGAGATTAGAGATTAACACCCCGACCCCTCCTGCCTGTCCCAACATGCCAGGACTGGTCTTAGAGACCAAACGGACCCGGATGTGTTCTGGTATAAAACAGCCTGACTTGGTGCAGTTCTGCAGAAACTTTCAGACACTTTGGAGCGAAAACAGAAAACACAGAAAACATGGCGAAGCTTGTAGGAGCCGCTCTGCTGCTTGTCGTCCTGATCGACTGCTTCTCCAACAGGACGGGTAAAATATACTGACAAATTAAATTTAGTTTTGTGTATTTGGAAAATCACATCTCATAACTCTTATTTGTTTTACTGAAGATGCTCTGAATTATTTAATGTATTTTTTAAATGTTTTTTTGTTTGTTTGTTTTTCTTTGCAGCTCATTGTGATGAATTTCGCTCCGTTGGATTTACTAAACGTGACATAATTGATTGCAGATGTACAGGTGAGTTAGGGCCAGTTTTGTAAGTTTTCATTGTGTTGCATCTGTTTCTTTTTTATTTTCCATTTTATTGTGTGTGTTGCAGATGTAGTCCAATCTCGCAAAGCAAAGAAATGCCCAAAGCCACTCATTCCCACAGATCACATGGAAAAACAGACTCTGAAATTCTGCCTCTGCTGCACAATAAACAAAAAGAGTGAGTGGAGCACAAACATGTTTTGTCTTTCTATCTTTAATATTGTCTTATATATTTTTTCTCTTAACTTCGCAGAAACCCTGGAGATGAAAAGATTCTGTAACTTCCCTTGTTCTATTGAAACGATTTTGTAAATCGTTGCAAGTGAAGTGAAAGCGATGAAAACAAAACATTAAAACTATTTGAATCTATTTGCATTAAAAGCTACAAGTTGTAGGAGCAAATTATGCATTTTCTCTTAAAGTAAGCAACAGTTTTTCAAAAATGCAATGACTGTGAAAGAAAAAAAGCATCTTTTTAAGACTTTTTTTCAATGCTTTTACTGTTTTCAGTTTGTTTTTACTCGTTTATGTAAATACTTTTATGGTTTTACTTGTATTTCATTAAATAATACATTGTAAATGTACCTTTTCAATACAAATTTATTTTTAATTCTGACTGCTAAATGTTTTATCTGTCTTATTTTTATATTATTGTTAATAAAACATTTTACAGAGACAAAATGAGTGCCTTTTACTTTTTTAGTTTATAGTTTGAATATAAACATTTATGTAAGCTAAATAAAGAAATATTATTTAAAAATTTGCGAATTGTCCAATTTCTATTTGTACAAAGTAAAAATGTTGTTTCTTTACCAAGTTTTTAGATAAATTAAATAAAATGATAAGAAAATACCCATCATGGTATTAGCCTGGCCTAGCTTAGCATACAAACTTAGCCTAGCCTAACAGTCCTGGTTCAAGCTAACAAAATTTACTCAACATCTGATGCAATACTAACCACAACACACAATATCCAATTTGTTGTCAAAAAAATACAAATAATGATTTTTTTATGACATTTTGTAAGCTAGCTGTTTCCCTCCAGCCATCGTGGCTAATAAGGCTAACAGTGATAGCTCTAGCAACTGATTTTTTCCCCCACCACATTTACATCAGTCTGCTTCTACATATGAACCAGAAAAACAAAATTATTTTTAACTACCCCCAAATAGACTAACATAAGTTTTTCCCCTTTTGTTGAAGAGCTTTTGGTAAAATAGCAAATGTTAGCTTAGCTTAAAACCTTTTGGTAGCTAATAAATGTGGTATCATTTTACCGCACGTATTTTTAAAAAGGATGTTAGCTTAGCTTAGTATAAAGACTTTTACTAGCCACAAATGTATCATTTTACAACACATACATTCGTTAAAATAAGTGTTAGCTTAACTTGACATAAAGATTTTTACTCTTTAACAGAGAACCTAGACTTAGCTAACAAAATCCATTCAACAGCTGATTTAAAGCTAACTGGTTATTGTCTATAAGGAGTAAAAAGCATGCCAACAATCTAAAATAATGGATTTGTATGAAGATAATGCAGCTGTTATCATTCTGTAGATAACAATTTATGCTTCACTAGTGAGTGTGGTGTAATTTTATGAGTATTTAGAAAATGCTAAGCTACTTAGCAACGTTCTGTTTATAAAATATGTAGATCAGACATATTTGTTTCAAAACTGTTTGCCTGTTTTTCACTTGGCATGTAAAATCAGTACATTCCGCATCATTTTCTGCTTCCTTTCTGCCTTTGACAGTTTGGTTTAAGTAATCAGTGCCTCTATTTGAGAGCACATGTGAACCATGCTTATCTCTGCTGCGTCATGGATGTCGCTTCTGCAAATCTATTGCAAAATCCTGTCAGTTCCAGTCCTTATGTTTTGGGTCAGCCGAATACGGGTGAGATTCCCCTGACTGCATCTTTTTCTGATAGCTGGTACGCTTGCTTTTAAAAGAACAACGAGAGATCAGATATGTCCAGGCTGCGATGTGTTGTTTATGTGAAAACATATCTGTGAAAATGTTGAAATTCAGAGTCCAGTTGATGTTGTGACAGATCTTACTGCTTTGGTGGTTTTCCAACAATAAATACACACACAAAAAATCTGTTTTTAAGAAAAAGCTTTTCATTTTAACATGATTTAAGCAACATTTTTTGGTATTTAACTCACAACAGGTGTTAAAATATTCAAGTCTTAATAATAAGTACTATAAACTATGGTTCTACACTGTAAAAACACAAAATCTTACCGAGTATTTTTGTCTTGTTTCATATGCAATATGACAAAATTAACTTACAAGTAACTTTTCAGCAAAGTTTGTTTAAGTCATTAATAAATAAAATAAAATTAAAGAATTATTTACTTGAAACAAGCGGCTATATCTTATAAATGAATTTGGTCTTATTTCAAGTGTACTAAAATATTTACATTAGAATCTAGACCAAAAATTCTTGGTAAATTTTTGTGATTTGCAGTGTGACTAAAAAAAATAATTTCCCTGTTAATTATTTAAAATGTTCTGTATTCTGAAGTGAGCAGTTCCTTGAATATTTAACATAATTAGTTAACAGTTATGGGAACGTGGCCGCCTTGTTTACCGTCTGACTGTTTCGTATTTATACCAAAACACAGTGAAAGACGGAGGACAGAAACAAGAGACAGTCGTTTATAAACAAGAAAAAAACTTTCCCTTTTGGATTTCAGGACATTTCAGCTCTTAAAACGAGTAAGTTTAAGTTTAAGATGATAAACTGTTGGTTTTATATTTTCAGTTTCTGTTTGGAGAGCTGCGAATCATTTCTGAGAGAACACCAGTTGGACCTGGTCCCACATGTTTTGACTCTTTCTGTCCTTTCATTTTGATTTGTGGCTAAAGCCAGAACTAAAATGTAACTTATGATGGAAAAAAAAAATCTGAATTAGCATAAAATCCAACATATATGTTTTCTACTTTTGACTTCACTGTAACTGGAATTAATGTTTATTGGTCTTAATGGGTTACTTGGGTAAAACTTGTAAATTCAAATATATTCTGCTTACTTCCTGTTTTCTTTTTAGCTTTAATGCCAAATATACAATTTCTCCTTTTATTAAACCATTTCACACCATGTAGTCTTACTGAAAAGGTCACCATTACAACTTAATGTGTGAAGCAAATTTCTGATTTGTTTCTTTAAAAACGCCACAAAATGTTTGGAAAGTTAAAATACCCAAAAATTCACTCTAAAAAATGTTTAACTTTGGTGTAATTTATTTAAAAGGGCAGTATTATGTGTTTATCAGCCACATAGTGCTATATTAACAACAAAATGTGTTACCTTCAGTTATAAAAATGCTATTTACATCAAATATTACTTAAAGAAAATTTACTTCATAATTTAAAGCCTTGAAATTTGGCTTCTGTCTCTTTAAGAAGCTCCTGCTCTTTCCTAAGCTCCGCCTTCAGGAAGTCATCCCAACATGGCTCCTCTTTTAACCCTTTAATGTTTTTACCAGTGTTTCACTGAGAAGTAGCTCCCATAATGAGGTCAGCTGATAAATAGTTCCACCAGGTGTTTGCTAATTGATGCTGGCTAGTCTGAAGGAGCTCTGTAATGCAGAAGCTCTGAGGAGGAGTTGTGTCTAGAAGGCGGAGCTAAGTACAACCAGGCATTTTGTACAGCTGAATGGTTGCCATGGAGATTAAATGGTTTCTAAAGCATGCATGAAAGAATCAGAGTAAAACTCCAGGTTTGTTTTAAAGAGGGATTAACATTAAAACTTGACGTAAAGCTAAAAAAGCCAATTTTACATAATTCAGCTCCTTTAATGGCTGTTGTGCTCAGTGATTAGATCACTGATTGCTCTGGGAAAACAATGAGTAGGAACCATAAATAGTGTTTGGTCATGTCAGTCTATCATTATATATTTTTTCCAACTTTCGTATTTCTGTGGAAGAGCAGCTGCGCCATGTCCAGACATGTGGTGAATGTGCAGCCAAAGAACCGGGTCAAAGAGGCCGGAGCCTGGAGCACCGGACTGTGTGAGTGCTACAAAGACATCGGAGACTGTAAGTGAAAAACATAAAACCAGTGGGAATGTTGGGATGTGTGAGGGGACTCAGCGGTGTGTGTGTGTGTGTGTGTGTGTGCAGGCTGCTTGGCCTGCTGTTGCCTCCCGCTGTTTACCTGTAAGGTAACTCATGCGGTCGGCGCCTGTCCCTGCCTGCCTCTGCTGGACTGCATCAGCTGCGTTCCTCCGGCCTCTCTGGCCATGAGGGCTTCGGTCAGGGAACGCTACGGCATAAAGGTACCGCAACTCAGAAAAACACATTTTACAACAATTTACATTTTTATAGGCTGACATCTCTGACAGGGAATTAGTGTTATTATAGATAGAAAAGCAGAAGGAATAGATTTCTGCCAAAAAAACCTCAGAAATTTTCAAGAAAAAACGTTAAAATTTCAAAGTTTAAACAGTTGAACATGGCCTAGAAAAGAAATTTCTGAAATTCTGAGATTAATCTCAGAAATTTTCTAGAAAGCAGTTGGAAAATTTTAAAGTTTAGTTGAGATTATTTCAGGAATTTTCCTAGAAATTTTTTTTATCTGAGATTGAAAAGTCCAAAATTTACTAGAAGAACTTGGAAATTTTCAACCAAAAAAGAGAATATTTCTGATTTTGAAAATATGTCCTAGAAACACTTAGAAATTTTGAAATCAATATCAAAAGTTTCTACAAAAATCTTGAAATTTCAAAGTCTGAAAAGTTGAAAATTTGATAGAAAACTAAAACTGAAATTTTGAGAATAATCTCTACATTTTCTAGTAAAACAACAAAAACATCTCAGTCAAAAATTTACAAGAAAAAACTTAAAGTTTTAGATTGATCTCAGAATCTTTTACATGAATGTCAAACTTTTTCTAGAAAAAAACTCGAAAATTTCAAAGCTTGAAAAGTTTAAACATTTTAGAGAAAACAAGAACATTTCAGTTTCAAAAGTTTAAATTTGATAGAAAAAAAAATATTTTGAGATTAACCTCAGAAATTTTCTAGAGAAATTACTTGAACATTTCAAGGTTGAAAATTTCCTAGAAAAAACTCAGATATTTTGAGAGAAAAATATGGAAAGCAAATATCATAAAAATTCCTTACAAATATTTCTAAATTAGCACCACAAAATCTGTGATTTTGATTACAAAAAGCAAAAAAAGACAATCATTAAATCCAGGATGGATTGAAAAGATGTTCAATATTATTTAATTTTAAGAAACACTTATTGAATGCTGAAACAAACAGCTGGTTATTGATATTTTAAATGGTTTTATCAACACATTCTGGCCCTTTAAGAACGTTTATGTTTTTGATGGTCCAAAATGAAAATGACTTTGACAGCCCTGAGAATCCAGAGAGTTTATCAAGTAAGAGCAGCAATTATAGTCAGACGAAACTGACTTTATGCTAAAACGCCTTGCCATATGCTCCATACAACTTTCTACCAGTATAATATAATTAGAGATATTTAAATATGTCTAGTCATAAATAACTAAATCCAGATACCTGCAATCATGTAAGTGCTGTAACACTGATTTTATGTCAAAACTGCCTGCCGTAATGCGTGACCAGAGATGATAGCCATCAGCTCTCCATGCAGATGCTTGACATGCAAATAGCAAAAAGCTCGTCAACGGCGCCGGGTCCGTGCTGCAGAAGCGCAGCGAGACATTTTTTATTTTCTGGGAAAGTGAGGAGGACAGATAAGGCTGAAAGTGTTTGCAGGCTGGAGCGCTGCCATGAGAGAAGGAGGCTGGAGATGTTGGCTCCTCTGAAGGCGGAGTGGGCTGACGCTGCAGAGAGGTGCCAGGACTTCTTCTGAAAACGGGTCCAAACCTGTAGGTTGTTTGTTTTGTAAAGCAGCAGTTTTACCATCACGGCGCGGATCCTGTGAACAAAGCAACATGAGGCAACAGATTTATATCGTTGCTTGTTTTTGAGCAACATTATCACATAAAAGTAGAGGTTCATTTAGCTCTGGTATTCAGAATATCCATTTACTTTTGTGTACTTTTAGGAGTATTTTTTACTTTAGAGAATGTTATTATGAAGTATTTCTTCTCTTATTTGAGTAAAATTTCTGGATTTTCTTCCCACTGATTGAAAAACAAACATGTTTTAACCAAAAGTTCACCAGACAGACAAACACCTGCAGTTTCTGCTAACATTTCATAAGTTTATTTAAAAAAACAAAAAAACAAACAGATTTAGAAACATTTAATTTTGCCTGATTTTGTTATTTTTTGTTACTTAAATGAATTATTTTTTTCTTTAAAATACCAAAATTTGAATGTAACTTTATATTTTGGTCTGGTTGGTGATGTTTTTTAAAAATATTAAGCAATTAATAATTTGATCATTTATTCAGTACTTGAGTAGATTTTTTTTTACCAAATATTTGTGGATTTTTTACCCACTGAATGAAAAACTAAAATATTTTACTCATAAATTCACCATACACAAATAAATTATTGTCATTCTGGTCCTTAAATAACTCGAGCTTCCGCTTAACTTTATAATTTGGTCATTTAAATGTTAAATTATTGATAATTGAGCTTTGTAGCTATTTTAACTTCAGCAAATTGGGCTTTCTAAAGTTTTGAATGCACAGAAATGGAGGCTGATATCAAGATGAGATCCTTCGGTGGTCACTCATAACGTTGATCCAACATGGCCGCCTTATTTTCTTCATTTTTTTAGACAGAATGGAGCAGTTGTCTTTAAATCACTGGACCTGTTGGTGTGTTAGTGGGTGGTGAAATTATTCTGGGTGTTCATGTCACCTCCCACATGAAATCACAGCGAGGGTCGACGCTTTTACATAACGCTGGGAGTTTGTCGCATTCAGTGGACGTCCTTCATGTGGACCAGCGTGTCCACAAGAGACGGGCAGACATGGGAGGAGGAGAAGGAGGAGAAGAAGTGTCATGGTGGAGGTGAGAAGTGACTAAAAGAGGCTCAGCAGGTGGAGAGAGACGATCATGAAGGAGAGAAAGAAAGAAAAGATTCAGCTTCATCCAATCAGACCCCAGCATTGAGATAAATTTAAAACACTTTTACCATGAAACAGTCCGTCTGTCCGTCCGTCCATCCAGTTGTTCAAAGTTAAAAAGAGACACATTAACAACATAACGTAACAAGCTGAGTAACAACATCCCATAGTATTATCCATAATACCCAACAATTTAATATATTCACATCCACCTGTATCGTTAGGCAAAGTAAACATAGTCTATGTTTTACAGTGTTTTACGATGTTTAGGTTGGTGATTCCTGTTCCTGCAGATCAGATCTGCATTCATCTGAACCTGCAGACATTAAAATACCATAGAAGAGATTTTAGCACAACTTGTACTGTTAATAACAGAACTGGTGGTGTTTAATAACAGGACTGGTGGTGTTTAATAACAGGACTGGTGGTGTTTAATAACAGAACTGGTGGTGTTTTAGTAACAGGACTGGTGGTGTTTAATAACAGGACTGGTGGTGTTTAATAACAGGACTAGTGGTGTTTAATAACAGGACTAGTGGTGTTTAGTAACAGAACTGGTGGTGTTTTCCAAGCAGTTGAGACTCAAACTGAAGTATAAAAACGGGCAAAAAGTTAATTTTGCATAATAAATCCCCTTTAATAGTAAAATATTGTTGTTGAGGGGCAACAAAAGCTCATTTTCAGGTAACCAGCAGCAGTGAACGGTGGTTCTGCTGCTTTATAAAACAATAAAAATGTGTCTTTTGCACCTGAATGTAAATGTTCACCTTTCTGCCTGGGCCTCCCACTGATGTTCAGCTCTCTCTCTCTTTTTCTATCTCTCTCTCTCTCTCTCTATCTCTTTCTCTTTTTCTATCTCTCTCTGTCTCTTTCTCTCTCTCTTTCTCTCTCTCTCTCTCTCTCTCTCTCTCTCTCTCTCTCTCTCTCTGTGAGCAGGGAAGCGTGTGGAGCGACTGCCTGTATGGATGCTGCTGCTACACGCTATCTTGGCTTCAGATCTCCAGGGAGCTGAAAAGAAGAGCAGCATCCCACGCCGCCTCCTCTCCGCCGGCCTCCTCCACAGTCAGATACACTGCTCTGACCTCCCTGCAGGGGGCGCACTTGGTCTAGACGCCTCTGGGAACGCTTGTTTCCCTGATGGCACAAAGTCCAGGAGAGGATTTAATCACTTCATTTGGCCTGCAGGGACATAACAGACAAAAGTCCAGTTTGTTCAAATTATTTAAACTCTATTTAAACTCTTTATGTTTTTTCTATACTGTTTGGATTCTTTATAGCAAAAAAAATTGTTTTTTCTTTGGTCAAAGTGTCTCTAATAAATATTACTTGTGAATATGTTGCATAAATAGTCTGCAAATAAATATGTAGCACTGTTTTTGTAGCAGCATTAGCTCAGCCGATGTCTCGTTCCAGCAAGTCATCAAGCAGAACTCCTGTCCAACTCCAGCTATAATAAAGATTTACAAGAGAAATAAATCAGAAAGATGAAATAACAAGAAATGCCAACTCGATAATCCAGATCTAATGCGTTCCAGATGCAAAAAAATGTGCTGAAATTTATCATTGATATTTTACAAATTTCACAAATCAATTAGAAGGTTTCGCAAATGTTTTATTTATTCTGCTTTTAGTGCAGAATAGTCTAGTTAGGTTTGGGTGTCGCAGTATAGCTACTGCAGAAAAGAATCCAATTGGAACTACTTTGAAATATTGCTTAAACATTGATATAATTGTTTATGATACATTTACTGGTAAACATTATTTTTTAGAAAAATAAATTACAGAAGGAACGACAAACTTTACAGTAAAGCTCTAAGTAAATGTTCCCTTGTTGGTTTAATGCATAGAGCTAGAATAACAGCAGAGTTAGCTGCAAAAGACCCAACATGTTTGAAAAGTAGCAGCAGTAACTTAATGTTTTATAACAAATCAGTGACGTGTGGTCAGAGGAGGCAAGTGAGGTCAAAATGGAAAAATATAATGATAAAATAATTTATATTGCTACATTCACCCTGTGTTTTGTACTGTAAAGTATTTATTTTTTATTTAGCTTAACCAATTCTGATTATTTCTTCTTCAGAATCGCTGAATTTTCGCAATAACCCATTAAAATGCTCGGAAGCGCAGCAGGTGAGGCAGCAGGAAGCTGAGCTTCACCTGGGATTGATTAACCTCTGACTTGTCTGGCTGCCACTCTGTGAGAGGATGCTCCTCCTGTCTGTACGCCGACAATAAAATGGCTAAAAAACATTTAACATATGAACTGATTTTCCATAATTTAGCTTATGTATATCATGTAAAGTGTTTTTTGTCACCAACTGTGTGTGTAACGTGTTTCCTGTGCTGAGGAGCGATCAGCATGACCCAAACTATTGACCCTTTGCAACGGCGTCACTTAATCATTCGAGGCGCCATGACGTGAAGTGAGGGACTGAAGTTGTTTCCCAAAGTTGTTTGGAGTCGGCGTCTTTTTTAATTTAAAATAAATATATTAATAAACTTCTCTGCAAGCTTCTCTTCTGGCCCGCCAGGCTTATAATGCACTGGGGCAAAACCCTGCTGTACATATATAGTATTATTTTATTTTATTTTTCAGAAAGCCTGACATGTTGAACTTACTGTTTCATAAAAGATCTTTGCAAATAAGCATTAAACTGACTTATTGTGCTATTTTTAAAAAAATCATTTTTAGCAAGCATTTTAAAAAGTTAGAAATATTCAAAATTGTTGGAACAAGACCATTTTAAGTGTTGGCTAATAGCTTTAATACATTTCCATCCAATAGTATCAAGCTCCTTTATGTGGGATTATTTTGATGCACTCTTCAGACACAAATGTACAAACGGCTTTTTTTTTAAACGCCTACAATGAAAACATCAGCACTAATGTGAGACGTAGCTCCAGAAAACTTTCTTTTATCTGCTGATCCACAGCATCACTGTTGTGAATGCCATGATTGTTTTCCACTATCAGACATCTTTAACAATGAAAACAGTAAAATAGGTTAAAGGTGTGGCTATTTAAAAAGAACAAGATCTCTGAGATTACAGTTAAAAATACTTTGACTGCCATTTTGATGTTCGCTCTCCAGCTGGACAAACCAGTTGTCAAGAGGCTTCCTCTGCCATAGGTCATGTTTTCTAGCTTCTCAGGTGTAAGACTTTCTGGACCACAGGTGAGGTAAGACTCAAAGAGAGTAACCTTAAATTTCTGAATCAGGTTTAGGCTTTAGATTATTTCTGTGTTTTGGATTAATACTTGGAACTTCTACATCTTGTTTGGTAATAAAAACCCTTCAGAAAGCAGAAGTAGATCACATGTTTTTTCTCTAGATAAAGAGTATTTTACTTTGTAGAAGCATCTCAGTCGTTACAACCCAACACATTTAAAACTAGAAACTGAAACAAACAGCATTTTTTTAAACTCTTTTATGCAAAAATGCAGCCATGGTGGGTTTAAAGCATCCAAACGCGACACAAACCAACCCATGTGAAAAAGTTTCCCACAAACCTACAAACTGTTTGTGCCAACAATTACCCTCAAAGGGCAATTATGTTTTCAGATAAAGTCAGGTTGGTTTGGGTTGCTTCTTTTAAAATACATAAAACTGCTGTTTTTATTTTTACTTCATCTGATGTTAACATTTGTTAGGTTATCTGAAATATTAAAGAGACAACAGAACAAAAAGTGAGCTCCACTATTTACTCTACAAACAAAATGAGTATAAAGTATGTCTGCCATTTACTGAGTTAGCCTGCATCATGTTCCTACACATGAGTAAAATGTATTTAGAAACTTAGGACTGTTATTTCCTTTTGTCAGGAGCTGAAGACATGTCAGCCGACATTCAGGCGACCCAACCCCGGGCGTTCACCATGACCTCTGCGTCCAAACAGTGGTCCTCTGGCATCTGTGACTGCTGCCAGGACCGCTCTCTCTGTGAGTACGAGTACGATGGACTGTTGGATGGATGGATGGATGGACTGTTGGATGGATGGATGGATGGTTTAATGAACGGATGACCCGATGGATGAACAAACTGATGGTTGAGTTGTTCGACAGACTGTCTGCTGACTCAGCGTCCTCCAGGCTGATCTGGAATCAGGGCGTCCATCTTTAGATCATAATCAACCCGTCCTCATCTGAGGACAGACGTGCCTCTGATCTCTGAAGTCATCTTCAGAGATCAGATGACTCTGAAGATGCCTGACCTTTCACCCCAACCTGTCCTTCCTCTGCAGGTTGCTACACCTGCTGGTGTTTTCCCTGCTTCGCCTGCCAGACAGCGAAGGAGGCTGGAGAGTGTCTCTGTCTCCCCCTGCTGGACGCTTTTGGACTCTTCCCGCCCATGGCCACGGCACTGCGGGCGTCCATCCGCCACAGATATGGCATCGAGGTTTTTCATTATAATTATATTGCGTGTCTGTGACTTTTTGTTTGTCTAATACAGTTAGTTTAAATTAGTTTTTACAGTGTGGGGGTTAGGGTTAACAATGGATATCAATCTATAACTTCAGTATGTTTTAGTTAAACTCATTAATTATTTACCGTTTTTATTTATTCCAGTTAACGGAAATATTCTCTAGTTTCAGTTTTTGTGTTCTTAGGTTTAGTTAACTACAATGACCTTGAACTCATCCAGCCTCTTTATTAATTTGTTTATTTACAGAAGAGAAACAAAGTGTTCCCACGACGGCGGCAGTGTTTATCTGACCTCAGATCAGTCTGAAACCTGTTCCAGCTCACATCTTGAACTCCTTTAAACTCTTTCTGCTGTGTGGTTTTTACATTTTGTTCTCCGCAGGGAAGCGTTTGCAGCGACTGCGTGTATGCGAGCTTCTGCGGGCCCTGCACCTGGTGTCAGATATCCAGAGAGATCAAGACGAGACAAAACCCGGTGGTGTTTGTCAGCACCTGATCAGAACTAATGGTCCGCTCCCTCATCAACAACCCGAGAAGCTGAAGTTGCGGCTGTCATCAGAGAGAGATGGCGCCCAAAGAGTCGCCACGCTTGATTGGATTAAGAGAGACTTTCACGTTTCCAGGAACATCTGATTGAACATTGACTGAAAAGGAACAAAGGATGGAAAATAGGGAAATATTTAACCATCAGCCATGCATCCACATTTTTTTCTCACATTTCTGTGTGGAAGAAATGTGTGATTTCTTCCACACATTTACTTTTGTTTACCATTTTTATGTAATGCATGTATGTCTGGAAATACAAGGCCTATTCTTTTCCTTTTAAGTTAAAAATATTCAATATGCAATTGCTTGAAACTGTGTATAATTCCTAATAAAGACTGGAAATAAATATTATGTTTCCATCAAGGTTTATTAAGCACTCACTGATCCTACATCCAACCCTACAGACTCCCCCGAGTCATACCAGCAACATCGGTATGTCAGTAGGGCCAGCCGTGTCTTACATCCAGGTTTCTGAGGTCCCTAAAATGCTGAAGGAGACAAACCAACCAACCCTACATCCAACCCTACAAAACCTCAACCCTACATCCAACCCTACAAACCCTCAACCCTACATCCAACCCTACCGGCAAACTCCCAACCCTACCAGCAAACCCCAACCCTACCTCATACCAACATGACATCAATATGTCGGTGGGATTGGAGGTATCTTACATCCAGGTTTCTGATGTCCCTAAAATGCTGAAGGAGACAAACCAATCAACCCTACATCTAACCCTACCAAAAAACTCCCAACCCTACCCAAAGCCAACCAACAAACCATTGACCCTACTTCTAACTCTATAGACAAATTCCTGACCCTACCTCCAACCCTACCAGCAAACCCCAACCCTACCGACAAACCCACGACCCTAACAGCAAACCCCAACCCTACCGACAAACCCTCGACCCTACCTCCAACCCTACAGACTCCCCAGACCCTACCTTCAACCCTATAGACAAACCTCACACCCTACATCCAACCCTACAAACAAACCCTCAACCCTACCTCATACCAACATGACATCGATATGTCGGTAGGGTTGGAGGTATCTTACATCCAGGTTTCTGAGGTCCCCCAAACCTTGCAGACTACTGAGGGTGATCTTAGGGTGTACTGAGTGATGGTGCCAGAGACTTTTGGGAGTTCTGGTGTGTTTCATTTCACAGTAAACACCTGTAACCAAGTCACAGTTCATGCATGGTGTCTGAATCAGCTGTGTGAAGAGCGACATGCGAGCTGAACCGATCCGTTTCATGATGCTGAACAATTAGAGGAAGGAAAAGCCTCTAAGCTTGTAAGTGTCTCCAGGGAGCTTTGCTCACATATCTGGGCTCTGTGTCAAACTTTGTGCAAGGTGTGGCAAATATGGAAAGAGCCTCTTGAGGAAAACGGTAACGATTGTTTTTATTTGTAGGCCTTCCTTTGATTGAGTAGTCACCATGGCAACAAATGTATCTAAGTGCTTCAGTTTCCAGTACTTCGTTATGAGACTTTAAATGTGTGAAAATGTCTCAGCGGAAGACAAAAACATCCTGCAGAAGAAGAAACTGGTGATTAGAAGGAAGTTTAACAATTTTTACCTATTAAATAAATAGTAAATTTCATAAAATTGGAGATACATCATAATAAAACAGTTCAATAAAACTAAAAGGTAGTTTTGCAGTGCAGAGTTTTATCAGTTTACTCTTGGTTTAATCTTAAAGTTTGATGTGAAGGAATTTTATCAACTTTCTATTTTGGGAGTTGGGTCGCCTCTCCAGCAGAGGGCGGAGTCACAAATCAGCAGATCCGTTTCAACTTGTTGGGCCTTATCTGAGGATAAAATGAGATTTTATCCAAAAAAAACATGATTTAACACAAACTAAAGGTGTTTTTTTAGAGGCAGTGTTGTGGAAATCTGTTCTATTTTTGCTTTTCTGACCCACATATTTCAGATAATCTAACCATTTTAAAATCAGATAAATATAACCGGGGTAAACACAAAATAAAGTTTCAAAAGTAAGAATTTCAAATATTAAATAAGAAAAAAGCAATCTAGACACTCTTCTTCTCAGAATTGATTTTATTCAGGTCAAGTCAGAACAAAAGCAACAGATTAGGGGTGTGCAAAGTGTGGGTCGTGGGCCATTTGTGGCACTTAGAATGACTTTGCGTGGCCTTTGACCTCAGATCAGAAATGGTACAAATTTAGTTCATGGTGATGCACTTTAAAGAAATTAGGATGAAATTTTCATGAATCAAAAAATCCATCCAGCCATTTTCTAACACCTTGTCCCTAGTGGGGTCAGGAGGTGCTGGTGCTAATCTCCAGCTAACGTTCAGTACCAGTACTGGATCCTGGACAGGTTGCCAGTCTGTCGCAATAAATCAAAAAATGATGCAGACAAATTAACCTTTAATTAACCAGAGTTTTGCCGATTTATTTTTAAAAACCCAGAAATATTTAAACAAAAACAGACTTAGAGACACTTATATATTAGACTAAATTAAATGTTTTCTTTGTCTATAGTTCTATTTGTTGGGAATAGATCTATATTTATTTCTCTCCACTTAGAAATCAGACTGTAACATTTCATTAAGATATTTTGCATTTAGCGTTTTTACATTTTTTTACATGTAAAAAGGAAATCATAATAATAAAGATAGATAAAATGTTGTGTTGGCTAGAACCTTTCCTGCAGCCCAGTGTTGGATGAATGTAGCGATCCAAACATGAAAATGATTTTTAATGATGAATTTCATCCTTTAAGCCTGACTCATTGTTCAGAGGAGGAAGAGCTGCAGCCTTCACAAGCAGCTCCCACTTCTTCTCTGAGCTGCAGCTATTTTTGCTTCTTATGCAAAATGTCAGCTTGCTCTGACTGTTTCTGGATTATTTAATGCCATCTAGATTTGATCTGAAACTTTGGATTACACATGCACAAACTATCTATGCTGTTTATGAAAACTATTTGTTCCTATGGAGAATAAATAATGATACAACTTAAAGTGAAGACTGAGTAGTTTATGTTGTATGTTTAGTAGAAGAGTTGTAGTAACTGGTTACATTTGTTTTAGTAACTTTTTTGAAAAAAAAAAAAGCTTTACTACACTATGATTTTTATTTTTACTTGACTAATATTTTCTTTTATAAAGTATCGCTATTCTTATTTCAGTAAAATTTCTGGATACACTGCAAAAACACAAAAACTTACTAAGAGATTATTATTATCATAGCAGATTATTTCACTTATAACAAGACATTATTCCCGTGTTATAAGTGAAATAATCTGCCAGTGCTTTTTTCATCAATATTAAAGAATTATTTACTTAAAACAAGCTGCTATATCTTGCTGAAAATTTACATATCAGTTAGTTTTGTCTTATTTAAGATGTTTTGCACTAAAAATTAGACTGTTTTTAGTCTTAAAAACATGTTGAAACTTTTGCTCAAGTACAAAACTGCCACTTTTTCCATTTCTCAATTTTTTTTTGCATTTGTATTCCCATTTCCATCCACCAGAGGGCGCTAGAGCTCCCGCCACGCTCAAACTCACCCTTACCGTTGATTCAGTACCAGTTCCTGCTGTAAAGCGAAGAAAGGCCTAAGCTTCAAACATCTGCTTAAAAACTGAACTGCATGACTAAAACCGATTACATTACACCACATTTTGACATTATTAGTAAAATTTTAAACGTTCAAACAGTAAATGACACCTACATGTTGACTAGTTTCTTCATAGATTTTTTTTTAAGCTGATTTCTTAAATATTAAATAATTTTATCAATTACTCAGGACTTGAGTTGTCTTCAAATACTTTTCTACTGTTGAGTAATTTCTTGGCTACTTTTTTAATTTTATTTTGTACTAGTGCTTCTCTAACTGACTACAATTTTTCTACGCTTACTTCACAGTAACTTGAAATTTCTGCATAAGTTTTATTTCTTTAAAAAAAATAATCATAGCTTTAATAACTCCTAAACTTACAGCAACTATACATCCTGTACCTGTAAGATGACAGATACTAATGCTAGCTTCTCCTCAGGGTTAATAGTTAACCGTAATGTTGTAAAACCTTTACAGCAGCCACCTTTTTATGATCACCTTTGTCCCACTCTTGTTGTGGTTTGTGTAAATCCTCAGAGGGCGAGCGAGCGAGCGAGGGGAGGGAAAGGCTGCGGCTCGCTGATATGACTGAGCTGGGACTCGATCTAACGCCTTAATCACGAACGCCCGTGTTATTTTCCCTCCGCTGTATGACCTTGCTGCTTCCTCCTTCTCTCTTTCCCCTGCCACTCCCGTCTCTCTCACTCTCTGGCTGTTTTCCAGACAGGAGTTTTCCTCCGGCCGACCTGAAGTTTGGAAGGTTTTTGTTGTGTTCCAGAAGCATTTTTGTGTGCAACTAAAAAGAATGTAAGAGTTGATTTGAATTCAATGACCGGTTTGGAAAAATACAGAAAAATAACCGTGCAGCAGGGCCGGCCAAAGATTATATATGTTCCTGGGGGCAGAATTTGATTTGGGGCCCCCTCTTTCTTTTTTTAAAATTTCTTTATTTTCTTTATTTGCCTTTATTATCCCACTGCAATGTATTGTTTTTGTTTTCATCCTGTAAAGCACTTTGAACGGTCTTTTTGCTTAAATGTGCTAAACAAATAAACTTGCCTAAGTACTTTTTGTGCTAAGTTCATGTACATCATTTTGCTAACCAATGCAGTTTTCATGATAAGTGTGTGTGTCTTACCTTTAACCCAAAGACTGCACTTTGCTTCATTCAAGGTGTCTAAAAACTGAGTTGTGTGCAAATTGATTCAGCCTGACAAACTGAACAGGCTGACTGGGGAAATAACACGAAACAATAAAATACACAACACCTTCTAACTCAAAGAAATACTCCATTATCAAATGTCAAAGGGAAATTAGTGAATAAATCCATTGTACTGCCATGTTCACAAGTAATATTTGATGTTACACATGCCATGAACTCTGATGACTCCACTTTTAATCTACAAACTGGACTTTGCATTACAACCTGAGGTAATCTTTGTTCAAAAGCTCAGCTGTCTGCAAATAAGTATCAAATATTATCCTGGCTCACTGAGGACTGGCAGCACAAACTATACTCTGGGAATCGGGTGAAACATCAGTCAGGTGAGTTAATTAACAAACCCTTTATATGTTTAAACAAACAGCACTAAAACCAAACTGAGTTCTGATGAGTTATGGATCAATTATGCTTTAAAATGTACTCTTTGTTCATATTCACTAGTGTGTATGTTGTGTGCTTTGTTTCTTTATAGTCAGTTTTAAAAATTTAACAATTACACAAATGTAAGAAGGAACCAGAATATTTTAAAAAACATACACACACATACTGGGTTTGGACACTGCTTACGACCCATGAAAAGGAGGTGTATTATAGGCACGTGTGTTTGTATAGTCTTAGTTAATAAATTGGGATAATTTATTAACTAAGATAATGTATTAACTAAATTCACTAGAAATACATGAAATAGATCAAGGCTGTTCAAAGTGAGGTTCGGGGGCCATTTGCGGACCTTCATTTTTTTGCGGCCCACCAGAAAACAATTTAGTAATTAATTAAATAAATTAAGACAAAGCTACGACTTTTAAATTTAAATCACAATGTGATCACTTTTTTCAAGCCTTTGGGTTTCCTTCTGTTGTCATGGTAACTAGGACCACATCTACTCACTGACATGCTCTAAAATCATACCAGGTTGCACCTAAATCTGCTTTTAATTGCTCTATTCAAACTTTTCTGAATACACCGTGTCTTCAAACAAAAACTGACCTAAATTTTGTTTTTACTGCTGAGAATTAACGAAGTAGGTGTTCAGTTTCTTCATACTAATCAATTTGAGTTACAGAGTAACAAAAGTGCACCTACATGACTCAAGGCAGGTGACCTAGCCTTAATCCAAGTGAAAGTAAATGAGATAAACAGATAAGTTTAGTTAATCATTTTACAGCTGTTTTACCAGTTTTAGCTGTATGCAACTTCCCTCCTTTATGGGGTTCTCTATAAAACTCTTGTAATTTGATAGTTCTGATCTTTCACACAAGATAGAAAAACATATAACACAAAAGCTTGTCAAAATAATTCATATAAGTGAATTTTTAAAATTTATTTGTTTGATTAACAACCTTGGTTTGTTCATGCAACTATTTTTCTACCTCATTTGTTCATTTATTTACTTGTCACTTACTCAATAAAGTGTCTGCAAAAAGACAACATGAGGAGAGGAAACAGAACTGCTGTGTAAACAAACTTCAAAATAAGAGCATGAATATAAGCGTCTAACAACTTGAATTCTTAACAGTCAAACTTCAACATAGAACAACACAACTTTGTTCAAGTAAATTAGCACTTTAGAATTTATATGGAAAAATTTAATAGGGGCAAGCACACTAAACATTTTTAAAGTTAGAAAATATGCTAAAAGCTAAACAATTAATTAGCTCTGCTATAGCATATTAGACGAAGTGTGTCCACCTCTACGTATCATTAAAATATGATAGAGTTATAGATAAAACATGCTACTATTTGACTTTTAAGGTTAGGTAACAATTATTTAATTTTGTGCATTTCTCCCCTCAGGAAATGTCCACCACTGCCTCTGTATTCCTGGTACTTCTCTGCTTCCTGCTACCCCCATCCACTTCCTGTGGAGGCAGCAAGATCCTGGTGGTGCCTGTTGATGGCAGCCACTGGGTCAACATGAAAATAATCCTTGAAGAGCTTCACTCCAGAGGCCATGAAATCACAGTTCTACGCTCTGCTAAGAGTTGGTACATCCCCAGTAACTCCTCCATTTATACCTCCATTAATGTCCCAATGTTGGAGGATGAGGCAGACAGAGACTTTTACATTACAATGATCCAGGATGTCATGTATCGACGAAGCTATCCCAATTTTATACGCACGTTTTATCAACAGTACTTGCTCACATTTGCCTTAGGAGATGGTCATACGATTCTGGCAAAGTCAGCTGGTAAAATTTTGGAGGATGCTGTGCTAATGAAGAGGTTACAGGATACTAAATTTGACATAATATTGACAGACCCAGCACTTCCTTTAGGCGTGATTCTTGGTAGTTACCTCAAGCTGCCGATGGTCTATAATGTCCGCTGGATTAATACAGGGGAAGGTCATCTAACTATCGCTCCATCTCCAGTCTCCTATATTCCTATATCTGGAAGTGAACTTCACGATCAAATGGATTTTCAGGAGAGGATAAAGAATATGTTGCATTATCTCTACAGTGTTTATGAACAGTACTTCATCATTAACCCAGCCTACACAGATCTCTTCCAGAAACACTTCAGTCCTGGGACTGATTTGGTGTCTTTGGAGCTCTCAGCTGATATCTGGCTTTTCAGGGCAGATTTTGTCTTTGAGTTCCCTCGACCCACCATGCCCAATATGGTTTACATAGGGGGCTTCCAGTGCAAGGAGGCCCAACCTCTG
>CAEFZY010069931.1:0-21498 GCA_903066815.1 Brachyrhaphis roseni
GAAAACGGCATATTATTTGCAGATAATTAATTTGTTAGGTGAAATTGGATAATTTCCACGGCACACTTGACGATCACCCACGGCACACTGGTTGAAAAACACTGATGTAAACTGAGAAAATCCAGCATTTTGTTATAATTCAGTCAGTTAATTCAACTGGTTCCTACAAACTGAGAAGCAGCTTATCCATATTTACTGAAGATTTGCTTTCTAAAAGGTTTTTTTTTTTGTTGAATTATTCCTCTAAATAAATATAAAGATAGTAATCTATCTGCCATTAATAATGTTTTTTTTTTACTAAACCACTGATAATCTGGAAGCAAACATCTCAGCTGGTTTCCTCTTTAATCAGATTTGAGCTTTTATTTTGGGTGGATTTCAGCCCAGAAACTGTAAAGTTGTATTACATCATGTCAGCCAGGCAGAGCAGCGGTGTAATCTACTAAAACGCTCTGATACCTGTGTGGGCGTCCCGCCAGCCTCTGAACGCTCTGCTGTGGATTAGCGGTTTCATGGCAGGTCCACAGGCTGGAACGTTGCGAGCTGTAATTGTGGTGCGTTCGCAGCACTTTCTGTCCGCCGTAAATCAGGCCGCTGTGATCGCGTGGGTCTGATGTCCGTGGCGGTTTTCTGTCCAAGGAGAATCTGTCATGTCAAATCTGCAGAGAGTCTTTAATGGCCGTCGCTTAATAAAGAAATGAGAGCTGAATGCTTCCCCTTTTATTGAGCAGGGATTCAATGGAGGCCTGGAGTTTGAAACGCTTTTATTTAATTTCAAACTGAATTTCATGAATTATCAGTTGATTCTGGGTGAAATGTGAGCAGCACACATATATGTAACCCTCCTATGTTTGTCTCAGGTCTAGTACACTGCAAAAACACAATCTTAGCAAGTATTATTTTATCTAGTTTCTAGTGCAAATATCTTAATTTTGTCTTAATTCAAGTAACTTAGAAGTAACTTTTCAGCAAGATTTAGAAGCTTGTTATAAGTAAAAAATACTAGTTCAACTGGAAGATTATTTCACTTATAGCATGGGAAAATTATCTAGTTATAAGTAAATTTATCTGCCCCTTTTTCATAAATATTTAGGAATTATTGACTCAAAACAAGCTTCTATATCTTGCTGATAAATAACTTGTAAGTTAGTTTTGTCTTATTTAAAGTGTACTAAGACCTTTGCAGTAGAAAATAGACTAAATTACTTGGTAGGATTTTGTGTTTTTGTAGTGCAGGTTGACTTCACGACAGACACATTCAAGTTCACTGCATTTATACTAACAAAAGAGGAAATCGACATCAGTCCAGAAGCTTCTGCCCCACAGTTACCAACGGCAACAGCAGTTGGTGGTTACCATGGTAACCAGTAACTGTCCAGAGCAGCGTAACAGAATTTAAAACACCAATAAATGTCTTTATTTCGACTAAATTAAATAAATTTAAAGAATAAATGAGCGCATTTTGAGAAACTTCAGATCTATAATGTTAAAATAAAATCCTGTTACATATCCTGGCGTAATCTTTACCAATTTTCGAAAAACCAAAAATTAAAAAATAGCTACTCAAACTTTTAGTCAAAATGTTTTTGTTTTTTTTTATTGTCGTGTTTCTACTAGGCCTGTCAAGGTAACAAATTTTGCTGGATGGATAATTGTCCCAGAAGTCCATCCATCCATCCATTTTCTTCCGCTTATCTGGGGTGGGGTTGCGGGGGTAGCAGCTTCAGAAGGGAGAAGTTATTGCGATAAATGATATTGTTCATTTAAGACCATAAACCGGTGATAATGGTATAATAATGCAAGAACACATTCTCAAAGATCAATAAACTTTAAATTCTAATGAATTGTGACTTTAAGTTTTAGCTTTTAAAGCCTTTTTGTTGCCAACTTGCAAAAATGTAGATTTTCACTGATTCATTTTCATAGAGAAACATCTGTAGGTGCAGATTTATGTCTTTTCTCACTAATGAACTTCATTCAAAGAGCTTAAATCTTCTTACAATAGCTGCCACATAAAGTAAACATGACTTGATTTGTGAGGATCTCCTCTGTGTTTCCTCTAACTTTCTGAAACCTCTCTGACATTCGGAGGGAATTCCCTGAATTGTCTCTGGAAGCTGTTTTGGCCCCAAGCATGAAGCTGTGGCTCCGTCTGAGACAGAGGCTGCAGTATTCAAACAGTCCCCAACAGGAAGTTCACTCCTTTCACGACAAAAACATGAAAAACACAGACAGCACTCATTATGGCTGCTCTTTTTACCCGACATTTAGACAATAATTTATTCTTGTTTAAGTGCTTCATTTTTAACAGATAAGTGCGTAAATCGTGTTTAGATTGTTGCAGAACTGCATTTATTTTAGTGGAGCAAACCTACTCACAAACTGCAGTGAGAAAAGCTGCAAGTAATCAAAATGTTTCTGAAGTTGGCCACCGTCTCATTCTGCTTCATAAAATCCTAAAAACCCTGCGTTCATTGGAGCTGAAATGTCAGAAATGCTCCTCAAGCATTTCTCTGGAATATTTCTGGTTTCTGTTTTCGCCGTTGCAGATTCCAAGGATAAACATGTCAAGAAGCGGATAAAAACCATGTGAGGCATCTAATAATATCCCTCCACAGTAAACCTTCTGGAAATCAAACTCTGAGACGTCTCTGGTTATTGACACTGACTGTGCAGCTTGATTCACAAAGAAAAAATGTCAGTTTGAGCAAATATTATAAAGTCTCTTTGGATGTTTACATTCAATCTTATCTGTTATACAGCAACTTTTAGGTTCTTATTGTTCTGCACTTGTTGTGCATTTGGAGCCCAAACATCCAGCCGAAGTAATTTAAAATCTTCTTGAGCAACAGAAGGAACGAGGAGTTCTCTCTCGTGATTTACAGTACAAGAGGAGTCAGAAACTTAGTGGCAACGTTGTGCAAGATAACGGAGAACAACCTGCTCTCCACGTCACTAAGCAACGCATAAACAAGATTACAATGCAGCTTTAACAAATAGTTTTTGTTTCTTTGCAAGTCAAACTTTTCCTTCTTATTTATGCAAAACCCAGATATCCAGTACTGAGATTGCACTGTCCTTCACAGTGCGATATTTTTGGCTAGAATTAGCCAGGTTGGTTTGTTTGTTGTATCAAAATTGTGTTTTTCCTTTCTGATTAAAGGTTTTGGGGGATTCTCGTGCACATTTTTGGCCATTTTTAATGGTCATTTGGCCATTTTTTTTTTTCAGAATAAAATATTTATGTTGCACAGTGAAGTCTCTCATTTGGCGAGGAATTGCTTCATTGCTTCATGATGCCAACAAAACCAAATTACCTGCACAAGTAAAGCCTCAGACCCTGAGGTTCCAAACAGACACCAGAGGAGTCCAAGCTGCACTGGAAGTGAGCTCAGATTTATCTCGGGAATGCAGAACCGGATAACCTGTAAAAGCAATCCATGTTTCTGTATCCACAAGGAAAATCTGGAATGAACAATTACATTATATTCTGGAATTAACTGTTTAATCCCAGAAATAGTAAACAAATCAGTCCTACACTGTGTTGATAAGTCAAACATAAAGATTTGCATTTTTCACGTTGCTAGAAGTATTTTTTGTAATTGCAGATAAATTATTCGCTGCAAATGATCAATAGTTCATTAAAGGAATGCTGTTATTGAATTTTAGGGATTAAAATGTTTTTCTTATTTTAAAAAATGAATTTATTTGCATTTCTACCATTTTATAAAAGAAGCTTATGTGGCTAAATGAAAAAATTTGCAGATTTGTGCCTATTTTTTTAAATCCGATTAATAGTCAAAATATTCAATTAATTACATAATGGTGAGCTGCAACCTTTTCTCCTAAACTTTAAATTGTGGAAAAGTTTGTTCTCACTCAGCTGATGGATTATCTAAATAATCTCTAAATTTCAGAAGCGGTTTGATCCGGCTGTAAGCCATTCATGAATCACAATTTGTTAGCAACAGACTTTCAACATTGTGATATTTATATCATCTTTTTATCTTAATTAGTTCTCTGTGTTGTTTTAAACTTTGCGCACATCGATGTTCATTTCCATCGGTTTTCCTCTCCGTCTCTGCAGGGTGCCGGACAGGAGAAACTCGGCATTTACATCAAGTCTGTTGTGAAAGGCGGAGCAGCGGACAAGGTGAGTTTTTGCAAAACATTAAAAAAGTGAGACGTTTGGAAATCTCGCAGTGTCTTACTATGGGATGTTTGCAGGACGGCCGTTTGGCAGCAGGTGACCAGTTGCTGAGCGTTGATGGACGCAGTCTGGTCGGTCTGTCGCAGGAGAGGTAAGAACAGGAAATGATTTGCATGGAAATTACATAACATTACATCAGGAGTCTGCAGCTTTAATATCATAAAACCTAAAAACTGAAACTGGTTTAGAGTCGCTAATGTTGCCTGACCTTTAGAAAAACACAGCTTATAGTTATTGACAAATATCTTATATAGGAATTTAGTTATCATTTTTCCAACAATCGCCTCCTGAAGTTTTGAAATAAAGAAAAACATAAAGCACAAATTATTTCATTTGTGGAAAATGAAAATTATTATGAAATAATTTTCCAAAGTAATAAGAAATATAGATTTAAAAACATTTTGCTCATAGTTTTAAAGTTGGACTGTTGTGGAAATTTAATTCAATTATTCCACGGAAAAAGGCAAAACAATTCTTAATATATCTATATTTAAAAATAATAGTTAGCTTTTTTTTTAAATAATTGTCTTAAGCCAAAACAATATATATATATTTTTATCATTTTATACAAGAAATTTATCATTTTCCAGTTTTACTTTTATATTCAAGTCTTGGAAAAAAAAAAGCTTTTACAAAAAGAAGATAAATTGTTTTTCTTTGGGAATAAAAATTATTTCATGAAAAAAGACAAAATACTATAGTAGTTAAAAATATTAGGAAGTTCTTTTAAAATAAATAAATGTATTTAGCCAAAATTATAATGAGCTATTGTGGATGGTCCAAAGAGTCTACTGCACTAAATGGGTCCAAAAGTGTAAAAAGGGTGTGTTCCTGTTTGGATAGTGCAGATAAAGCAACAGGATTGTTGTTTGGTGTCGTCATGTCGACCCAGAGTTGAGCTGGATTATAAATAATATATTTAATTGCATTTGCGTGCAGGATGAGGCTGGAACTGGAACATTTTCTGTAATTCCCTGAACGCCTTTCTTCCTTCACTTCAAACAAGTTTAAACAGATTGTTACAAAATGTTTGGGACCGCTCAAAACTTTTCCAAATCGTTCCTTTAGAGCCGGTTCCCTGCTAAACCGAAACGATCTTTCATTCCCAAACTTGGATCTAAAACAAGTGCATCATCTGTTTACAGGGTTTGGAAAACATGAATGTGGTGAAGAAAATTACACGTGTGGAGCTGGACTGAACCCAAATTACAGCAGAGGGACAAATCTGTAATCTCTGGCTCCTCTGGTCGATGATGAAGGTGTTAATTTGGTCCTCAGGCTCCACCTTCTAGGAAACGTGTCTTTATTTTAGTCTGTTATTTAACTCTAAGCTAACAACTATTCTAATAACTGATTATTCTGATGATTAATCGATTAATTGGATTAAAAAAAATGCTGTATTCTGCTGCTTTTTCATTTAACTGCATAAGCCTTTTTTATAGAATATTAGGAATATACTAAAAGATGCAAGTAAACAAGTAATTAAATTCATTTTTAAAATAAACATTTAATTCCCTAAGATCCATTTAAAAAACATTCCTCTAGTGATGCTTGATCATTTATGGCAAAGGATGCATCTGCACCTAAAAAAACTCATGAACATGTGCAAAGCTCCTCTTTTTCTGCTTAGTTGATCTATTGATTATTTTTTTATCTTATTAATAATTGGACAGCATAAAGTGCATAACAGCAGATTTTTGTAAACAGGAGAAGCTAAAACTGACCCTGAAGGAGTCCTGGGTTGAACATATTTCCAAGCAAAGAATGTTTTCCATCTTAAATCAAAAATGTTTTTTTTTTTTTTTTGCTCAGTTTTGGTTTACTTACTGCTCTGAATATGTTGCTCTTTCAACAAATGGCTGTCTTTTGAAGTCTGTGTAATCCAATTAAATGATTAATCGAAAAATTTGTTGATTAATCACGATTAATCTGATTAATTGTTTCAACTCTAATCTAAATGTTAAAGCTTCATGATTCAAAATGTCATATTATTGACTTATGTCACTTAGCTCTGCATTAATGTGATCAAGTGCTTTAAATCAGACCTTTGAACAACACTGAAAAATTTATCGACGACCTCGAGTTCTACTGAAGTTAATTTGATGAACAAAACTGGCCTTCAACGTCTGATCAAACAGAAAATTGTGCAATAAGTTCTTAAGTTTTAATTTTAAAGAATCACAATAGATTAAAAAGAATGGAAAAATGTTTTTAAATCAAAATAATGCAAAAGTAAAATGTTAATGTTACAAGAATAAAGTCAAATTAATATTATTTTTAAAAAGGAAAAATATTGTAATTTATTGTCGATAAATGAAAATGGTTTTAAGTTTATCATGATAAATGATAAACAATACAATAAATACCCACTCCTATTCTAACATTGTCTTGTTTTCATTGGCATCATAATTAACATAAAGGCTTGAAAATATTAGTCTGAATGTAAATATGTAATTTATTAAATGGTTCTGTTTATCTCATGAAATAATGACGGTGAAATTTGATTCTTCTAGCTTGTAAAAACTGTCAGGAGCTTAAAGTTACTAAGGCGTTGGACAGGAACCACCGCTCATGTTTTTCAGTGCAGCTTCTCCACCAGGATGCCACCAACAGCCAAACTACCAGCTGTCAGTTTATATAAAATTAGATTTAGTGCAAGAAATGAATGTCAGCGAAGCGGAAAGATTCTAGTGGAGTCATGAGACGGTTGGATCAAAGACGGAGCCGCTTAATGAAGCTCGTTACCGCAGAGTTAAAGCCTGGCTGTGTGTTGAGTCACTTTAAACGGCCACATCAGGGAGAAATGTTTCCTTGAAGTTGGGAGATTGATGGTCTGGTGTGTGTGTGTGTGTGTGTGTGTGTTCAGAGCTGCAGAGCTGATGACGCGGACGGGCTCTGTGGTGACTCTGGAGGTGGCCAAGCAGGGAGCCATCTACCACGGCCTGGCGACGCTCCTCAACCAGCCCAGCCCCATGATGCAGAGAGGTACCGTTATTCACACTTTTTTAACTTCAGTTGCGGTTTTAATAGTTTCTATCGCAAAATAAGGAGAAATTAATCCAAAACAGGGTTAGGTTTTGAATGTAGTTAAGTTTTTGTTGGAAAAGTTTGAAAACTTGCCTTAAAAATGCTTAGAAATGCTTGAATTTTACTGTGGGAAAAATATAAGAAAAATTAATATTTTTTACATTTTATTTTGTCAGTTATTCATAAAAATCCATTTAAATGTTGATACCAATCAAAGAGACGGGCGGATGTCCACACAGGGGTGTCTTTGTTGTGCAGCACAGTTGGGCCGTGTGTGTCCTTGAAAAGCTACACACACACAAACACACACCGTGTAGCGGAGGTTAAAGGGTTGTCTGGCTCTGAGTTGCTCTTTGTCTGCTGGAATTTGACCCGAGCTTCATTAAGGAAGTCTTCTTTTCTCCCAAACTCCCATCAACCACACAGTAAAATGAAACAGAGTGGTTGGTCTCAAAGATCTTCTATTCTACATTCACTATTACTGAAAGTTCAAAAATGAGTAATTCTCTCTTTTCCCAGCTGGACGTCACTTTGTGTTCCCCTGTAACACACAAAGGGAGACACATCTTTAACTGTTCAGTTTTGCTAACTCACTCTGGGGTCAAAGGTCAAACTCCAGTCCTTGAGGGCCGGTGTTTCTGACATTTTAAACCGTTTTATGCTTAAATCATTCCAGAGCTTCACCCCAAGTACTGATATATACAAACTTTTTTTGTGTTTTGAATTTAAAATGTTTACATTATAAACTTTTTTTTAAGAAGAGCTTTTGAATGAATTATTTTTTCCTCATGAATGTTTGTTTGTTCTGATCGTTGTTGTTTCCCGTCTCCCAGCGTCGGACCGCGGCCGCGATAAGAACGGGAAGATGCGTCCGAAGAGCGAGGGCTTCGAGCTCTACAACAACGCCGTGCAGAACGGCGATCCGGAGAGTCCGCAGCCCGGTTGGGACTCTTACGCAGAACCAAAGAAGATGAGTGGAGAGGACAGGCTTCTGAAGAACCGGGCCGACCACCGATCCAGCCCCAACGTAGCCAGTATGTCCTCCTTTTAATCACTTTTATCATTTTTAATTTCTCTTTATTTCACGGTACATACAAGTGCTTGGAATCCTTGCAAATGTTTATTTAGAAAATTATTTCTGTTTCATAAATTTAGAAAACTTACCAAGATTAGTTTTGTGACTTTCTTTGTATATTGTGTGTAAGCATTTAAATAGAGCAGGAAGAGTCTTTTACCTTAACAGTTTAAATGTAATGAATATTTATTATTCAAAATGAGTCAATAACTCAAATTTTTGTAAAATTTATTTTGTTCTTCATACCAGAAAATAAACCAAACCATAAAATGTTGTTATATTTTACTTTAGCTTGTCCCTGCTGTAGATTACTAACATAAGACTTTATTAATAACAGTGATAAATATGTCATAATAGTGAATTGAAACTGTCTTTTTTTTCCAAAGTCTGGAGCTTGAAAAGTTTGAAAACTTGCCTTGAAAAGTTCTCCAATTTTACTTTTATTGAGAAGTGTAAGAACCCTTTTCATTGTAATCCAGATCTGTTCTGCAGGTTTGTAGTTGATTGAAAACATTTTTAGACTGGAATTGGGTTAAAAACCTCTGCTGGTGTTATTCTTCAGCTGCTCCACCCTGATACAGAAACAAACCAGCAGGATATTTTGGCAGCGAATGTTTTGGAAACGTTTGCATTTGGAAAAACAAACGCTGAATGTGTGTGAAGGTTTGTTTTGACATCGTTTTGTTTCCCTCCGTCAGATCAGGGCCAGAGTCCTGCGACCAAGTCGGTTTATCCTGGAGGACCGGGAACCAAGATCACCTCCGTTTCCACCGGGAACCTCTGTGCAGACGTAAGTGAAGAGACGCCCCGCACCACCAGGGGGAGCCCAAGAGCTGAAAGATGCATTTAATTGAATTGGTTAATTATTACACATAAAAAAACTACTTCTATATCATTTTTAGTAGTTGGCACAATTATAATAACTTTTAACCTTTATTGTAAATTCAATGTTTGTCTGTTTCTACATATCAGAATACAAATGTTTTTATTTTAGTTTGCATCCTCTGTAAGGGTAAAATGTACGATGGTACAATGTAAGCTAATTATAAATGATGCTAGCTGCAAAAACACAAAATCTTCTTTGGTCTAGTTTCTTCTGCAAATATCTTGGTAGCCTTGAAATAAGACAAATCGAATTTACAAGTAACTTTTAAGCATATATCTATATATATAATCAATAATTCTTAAATATTGATTTTTAAAAAGTGCTAGTTTCATTTGTAGATTATTTCACTTATAACAAAACATTTTTCCCATGTTATAAGTGAAATAATCTGGCGCTGGATTGAATCTAGTACTTTTTCATCAATATTAAGGAATTAGTTAATTTTGTCTTAATTCAAGTGTACTTAAGATATTTAGTAGAAACTAGACCAAAAACACTTGGTTAAATTTTGCCTTTTTGTATGATACACACTCAGAGCAGCCTAGGAACGACGAAGCATCTGTTGGTAAGGGGGGCTCATATTAAAATCTACTTAGGGCCTCAAAAATGCTTTGACCAGCCCTGCAGCATTCAAACCCGTTGCAGCTTAAATGAGGAATGTGGCACCAACGAGTAAAATTTCTCACATGTTGGACAAAAATGTGGTTCCAGTCTCAACTTAGGGAAGTTTTCTGGGTGTTTAGTTGAATTTTCTTGTTTCCTCTGTTGGTTTTTGTAAGTTTTCTGGGTGTTTAGTTGAATTTTCTTGTTTCCTCTGTTGGTTTTTGTAAGTTTTCTGGGTGTTTAGTTGAATTTTCTTGTTTCCTCTGTTGGTTTTTGTAAGTTTTCTGGGTGTTTAGTTGAATTTTCTTGTTTCCTCTGTTGGTTTTTGTAAGTTTTCTGGATGTTTAGTTGAATTTTCTTGTTTCCTCTGTTGGTTTTTGTAAGTTTTCTGGGTGTTTAGTTGAATTTTCTTGTTTCCTCTGTTGGTTTTTGTAAGTTTTCTGGATGTTTAGTTGAGTTGTCCCTCTCTTTCCCCTCAGGACGAGCCGTCCCCGCCCCGGCCGGAGGCCTACCCCATCCCCACCCAGACCTACCCCAGGGAGTACTTCACCATCCCGGTCTCCAAGAGCCAGGACCGGGTGGTGGGACCAGGGCAGGGGCCCCCGCAGCACTGGCAGGGCATGGAGGACAGAGAGCGCCTCCCCATGGTCGACAACATCCACAACAACAGCATGCAGGTACGGTGCAGCTTTTCTGTTTTTCTGACGCTTTTATTTTGCTCATTTCTTTTTTATGTTTTTTTAAAAAATGTATACAATTTTTTTGTGTCTGACATGAGAGTGAGGTTTCTGAAACATTAAGGGCTGATCCAAGGTTAAAATAAACACAAATCTTCTGTCATAATGAACAGAATTTATATTTATGTAGGAGTAAAATGTATACTAACAAGATCTGGAAAATATAAATACAAGAAATAAAAGATGGAAAAACAGTTACTGGTTTTATTTACCATTCAAGTTTCTAAAACATCCATCCTTCAAAGACCTGAATGACTGAATTGTCCATTAATCTACTGTCATTTTATTTATGCTGTCCTCCCATCTTCCCTCTCTTGGAGATGTAAATGATTTTCTCGTTTCCTGATGTCTTTCTTTATGTTTTTGTCTCTGCAGAGGATTAATCACTCCCAGGAAGATCTGTACCCTCCGATGGGAATGATGAGGCCTGATGAGCGGATGCAGCCGCTCTACCCGCAGGACTACCAGCACCGGGATTTGGACTACCAGCACCGAGGTCTGCCAGGAGGTAGGAGAATGAAAACTGAGCCAGAGAAAGACTCCTGATGGCACAAAAACAGCAAAAGAAATGGAGTAAAAATGTTTTGCTGTTCATTATTATTCAAAATAAATCACAATCACAGAATAAAATAACCTCAGATCTATAAAATCTGCAAATATTACTATTGAGTAAATAAAGAAATGTGTGACTATTGTAAAACGTGTATTTTATTCCTATTTTGTGAAGAAAAAATATTTTGCCATGCAGTTTGCTTTGTAAATGGAGAGGATGCTTTTTAGTTCTCTTTATTTATTTATTTTTTTTACATAAAATTAAAACTCAGATTGAGATTTGGAAGTTAAGATTAAGCTAACCACAAACATTACAAGATGTCAAAGTATCAAACTGCCCTTAATAAATCATTTTTACTGCAGAAATCAGTCAGGACATTTGGAAATATGTTAACTATAATAGTTATAGGGATGCAGCTAATTATTATTTTAGTAATCCAACGATTAAGAAAAATGAGCACCTTCTGCATATTTTCACCACTTGATCCTGTTTTAAACAATATTTATTAGAAATACATAAAAATGCAAATAAACAATTCACAGCCCCGCTGGACCACTGGACGCCTCAGCCTCAGGTTTCCTCTTCGCTGGAGTCCTCGACGTCCAGCCAGGAGCAGCTCAACTTCTCTGCTTCCTCCACGTCTTCAAGCAAGGGCCAGAACCAGAAGACCGGGCCGGGCCGGTGGAAGACGCCGAACACGCCTCACATCGTGCCGCCGCACTCGGTGCAGCCGCCGTCCCGCTCTGACCTTCCGCCGCCTCCTCCTCCGCCGCCTGCCGTCTACCCCGACCCCTATGACCCGCAACCGGAGCTGCCGCTGCCGCCGCCGCCCGCCACCATCAGCCCGGTGACGGCCCAGCAAGCCGCCGACCGCAAGAAACGGGAGGAGCAGCAGCGCTGGTATGAGAAGGAGAAAGCCCGGCTGGAGGAGGAAAGGTGGGTTTGGTTCAGACCAGAGAACTAGAGCTGAAACGATTCATTGTTATGAATGGATTAACCAGAATAATCTGAATGGATTAAGTAATCAGATTACGTAATCAGATTAACTGTGATGAATCAATTAATCAGATTAATTGTGATTAATCATGGTTTTTAAAAAGCGTACACTACAGTGATTCTGTTTTCTTATGTAAAATTTACAAGAAAAAAACTGACATTTTCTGAGAACAAAGTGGAAAATTTTTCGACTTCAAGTTCAGAAAATGTCTAAGATTAATTTTCTGAACTAAAATACAATTATTTTTGTGTTTGCTTTGTTCATTCGAAAAGATGTAAAATGCAGCAATACGATAAAATAATTTAAATCAGTCTCTCCTGACTGTTCATCCGAATTAATAACATTTACATCTTTTAGCAGATGAAGTGCAGAGAGGAGTAATAATTAGTTTAGAAAATTGTATTTTCTCCTATTTAGCAGGTTGTTGATGGAATTAGTTGTGGTATTTTATAGGTGTAATTATTATTATTATTTTTTTACCAGAGAGAGGAAGAGGAGGGAGCAGGAGAGGAAGCTGGGTCAGATCCGGGCCAACCCGGTCATGCCTGTCCAGCCCCATAACAACGGTGGAGCTATGCCTCCTCCTCACCACCAGCCGCCCATGGCCTCCATGGCGCCGCCCCAGCCTTACCACGCCCTGCAGCCGCAGCCGCCACCTTCCAGACCGGAGAAGCTGTCCAGCCTGCCTCGGTCCGCCGTGCCGCCGCCCGCTGCCGTCAACTCTGCCGGTAAGATTATCTCCTTGTTTTAGGACGATAAAAATAGAATCAGCAATTTTTTTTTCATACCACATCCAGTTTTAATATTTTTTTCGTACTTTGTTTTTTCTAAAAAATGTATTTCAAATGACAGTATTTTCAAGATGTTTTCTTTTTGTTGTTTTTTTTTTTTGATAATCCCTTCTATGCGCTTTAGGGCCAGCATATGAGAAATTAGTTTTATAATATCGGCACAAAAAAAAGACACATTTTTACCACAACAATGTACAGAAGAAAATTAGGGCCACCAACATTTTTTTCCAGAATTCTGACTTTCTTAGAATTATGACTATTTTTCTCAGGATGCAACAAACATTTCATTTAGATGAGTCACCAAAGTCATACACCTCTAATCTGTTGGTCAGTGTTTTATTTGAAGCAACTCTAAACAGACTCGGTGTTTCAGCTGTTTCACAGTTTTCTGGAAGTTTGTTTATGACCATATTCTTGTTGTTCTCATCAAAAATCAAAGATGTAGCTTGGCCCTAATATTTTGTTCTAGAATTGATTTAAATTCCAAGTCCAAATAAAAAGAAGCTGTAAAACAAGATGGCGGCGGTGGGAACCAAAGGAGCCCATTTGTGAAAAATGTCATCTTTGAAAACCCTTCCTTGTTTTCTGAATTGATTCCTATTATTAAAGATTTAGCCTCCCTTGGAAAAGTTCCACGTTTGGCCACAAGTTTTCAGATTTGTATCTGTAAAGCGAATCATTTAAACCCTGTTGGACGTTTGCAGCCATGGACACGGTGATCAGGGAGCTGCTTCCTCAGCAGCAGCCGCGGACCATCGAGCGGCGCGACCTGCAGTACGTCACCATCAGCAAGGAGGAGCTGTCCACCAGCGACAGCCTGTCTCCGGATCCCTGGAAGAGAGACGCCCGCGAGAAGGCCGAGAAGCAGCAGCAGCTCCACATCGTGGATCTGCTGGACAAAGAAATCCAGGAGCTCCAGGTAAAAATATGATTTTTGATTATTATTATTGTTAATCACCAACTGCAGCGCTCTCTGTAAATCTAAAATGTTTTTAAAAGCATATTGGAAAATTATTGGGCAACAGTTATTGTGTTTAGTTAAATAAAGAAAAACATATTTTCCTGTCTCACTTGTTGGTTTTATTTATTTAAGTGATTTTAATAGATGAAAATAAACAAATGAAAAAAATAATTCAGAGACCAATGAAGCATCCCTCATTATGTCTTTTACTTAAAAAATCTTAAATTTATGTTTAAGTCACATTCCACGGGCACTGCGCCATTACCTAGCAACCCCAGCAAAGTTCTGCCTGTTACCTAGCAACCCAAACCGAGTTCCAGCACATTTGGTCAGCTGGTCTTACCCACTTTGTGCGCTGTATAATGGCTGCTGGAAAAGACGAGTGTTTTGCTGTTGACTTACCATCCAGAAACCACTTACCGCATTCTTGTTGGTTGTACAGGAGGCTCCACTTCTGCTTTTCAAAGATGTGCAGTTGTGTAACTCCACATTTGTTTGCAGCCATTTTGAGGTATGAGAGTAAATGTTTAGTTTTGGGGGGTGGCCAGCAGCATCTAATTTAGATTTAAAGAGCAGATAAAAATCTAATTAAGAATGATTTTGTGCAAAGAAATGTAATGAACATGTTTTGTATAGACCACAAACGTGTCGCAATCTGTTCAATAAAGCCTTTAAATCCATTAAGCATTCAAGTTTATCCAGCTTGGAAATTTTTTTTCCCACTTCAAAGATCCTGTTTTCAAATTCTTGCCGTTTCTCAGGCGAAACCGGAGCGAACGGCGGAAGAAAGCGACCGGCTCCGGAAGCTGATGCTGGAGTGGCAGTTCCAGAAACGGCTGCAGGAGTCCAAACAAAGCGACGATGACGAGGAGGAGGAGGACGATGAGGACATGGACGCCATGCTGATCATGCAGAGGCTGGAGGCTGAGAAGAGAGCCAGGGTAAGGACGGACGAACAGTCGGTCGCCATGTTTTAAAATGGCGGAAAGCAAGATTTTGTCTTGGAGGAAGAGGTCCCACTCTGTCACGTGCGCAGGCTTTCTGGCAGCATTAAACTTGACTTCTGTTTTTTTCAAGCCGCCTTACCCATCAGCTCAGAGTCCAGAAACAAATCCGCAGCTCCGCGCCTGAGGAAGGGCGAGTCGCGGGAAAATTAGGCTGATGGGGAGAAAAACAGAACCGCCTTTTCAGTCGCTAGAGGAGGAAACCGGTTCCTCTGCTGTGAATGTCACGCAGCGTGCATCTGCAACATGCTTCTGTCATCGCTTCGCCATGCTGCACTGCTTAAATCTGATTGGCTGGAAGGGTGGATGGCCGGGTATGAGCAGGAAGGAGGGCAGCGGTTCTGCTAATCGGCTTCCTCGCACCCAACACCACCAGGGATTCAATAGTGAAAATTTGATCCAGTTTAAACCAAATTAAACAGAAATTATTTTTTTTTAAAAGTTTTTTAACAGCTAAAGATGAAATGCAGGAACAGTGTGTGGAAAGATAATCTTTATCTCTCTTACCTTATTTGGATTTCTTCCTCTCTTTTTTCTTGCTTCAGTTTAGTTGTGGATTTATATTTAAGAAAGTTGAAATCTGGACTTTGACTGGGCCATTTACAGCCATTTCTGTCGTAGAGTTGCTGATGTGCTTTTAGGAATCATTGTGCTTTTGATTAACCAGTTTTGGGTCTAGGGTCGACTTGCTTTTAGTGTTTAACTTCCAGACAGTTGTTATGGTGCGTAACCATAGGAACAAGGTATTTATGCACATCTGTAAAGCAAACGGTACCTGAACTGTGACCCCAAATCCTAGAAAAGTCAATCAATCTTCTACATCAGTTATATCCCCTACTTTAGCATCTCTCTTTTTCTTTATTTTTTTTCTATTGCATATATACATATATATTTTTTTATGTTTCTGCCTGACTTTCTAACCAAACGGCCTGACGGAGATTTAAAAAATGATGTGGCAAATGAGATGGATTAGCATTGCTTGGTAACATCTGATGATGTCATCCAGGACATTTTACTTTTAAACGTCCCTGAAGCCTGAAAATTGCGCTGTTAGCATGTTGTTACAGTCGTGATACAGTCTTCAGTCAGAGGCTTCTTCAGATTTATTGCAGCACTGACTGCTACAGGAGATCTACTCCGACTCTTTGAGTTACAATAACATTAAATTTCCCGTTGGGATAATTAAAATGTTTTTGAATTGTATTTGAAGATGGATTACCTCAAATATTGGTGGTTGACTCACTTAAGCCCACATCACCATGCCTCCAACGCCGTGTTTGACTGTTAAACAATTAGAAATTGGTCCAGATTTTGTTTGGTTAATTCAGTTGCAAACACCAACTTTTAGGAAAAATTGCTAAAAAATTACCTAAAAAGAAGCTAACTTATTAACCTGTCGTTAAATTCGAACTTTTAAGGAGGCGATCAAACTTATTGATTAGTTAATCAATGCCTCAGATAAGCGGCTTCTTCCCTGCTTCAATGAAATTCTGAAATATTTGTTTTTCCACACACTGTTTATGCATACTGCCTCAGCTTTTGTAACATTAACAGTAAAATCCTGAAATGTTTCAAACTTGCTATGACAGTTTTTTTTTTATTCATTTATTTTTCTTTTATAAACCTTCGCTGTTACAATATTTAGAGTACAAGTCAAATGTCCAATATAGAAAATAGTGAAAGGAAATAGTATTCAGTTAAGAATGTGTATATATATATATATTTATATATTTGGCTTGTATTATTTGAGTTTTTTTTCTGTAGAAATTGACTTTTTTGTGCAAATAACTCTAATGGAAGATGCCCAAGAGGAAGCAAAAACTAAACTTGATGATGTATTTTTATATAAATAAAGAACAATTCTTAAATGCTTTTCGATCTTCTACTTAAGAACTAGATAAATAGATATTTAAACCCCAAAAATTGAGTAATTGGCAGGAAGAAATGTAATTAATGTTTTTGATTTTTAAAATATAAAAATTTCTCCATCTTGAGTCTCTAAATTCTTACGAAATAAACTTGGAACAGAATAGAAATATAATTATGTTTAGGTAATGAACATATTTCAAATCCATGACCACTAATAAACGAGCTTCAGTAATGTTTTCACTTTACTGTATGTCCTCCCCTTCCTTCTGCTTACATATTTTGCTCCTCCGTTTCCACCTCCTCTCCTCCTTTTTTATTAAATTTATAAAAGCTCCTCCACTCCTTCACGTTTTTCTCAGTACTTTGGTATTTTCCCTCCCTCCTTCCTTTTTCTTTCTTTCTTTCTGTCCGCCTCTCTTACTCTTGATTCTCTTCTTCTTCTGCAGCAGCAGACTGCTGTCCCAGCTATCTCTGTTCTAGACTTGGTATGTTCTTCCTGTTAATGGCGCGTTTCCTGTCCCTGCCCTCGCATCACTCCTTGTTTTCTGTCTCGGCTGCCCACCTGCCCTCGTTTCCTTTCTGTCTCCCCTCACATATTTTAATATCCACAGCTGCTGTTTCTTTGGGGTTAGCTTGAATGATTGGGGGGCTAAAGAGCAGCCGGTTCTGGAATGTTTGATGTCGAAGCGCTCCGTCTCTTTGTCCACTCAAAACATCAAAAACGAGGGAAAAATTGGGGGAAGTTTGGGGTTTAAAAAAGGCCTAAAAGTTCTGGTGGTTGTTTGTTTTGAGTGAATATGGAGGGAGAACCTGCATGGCTGGATTCATCCGATGGAGACCCATGCATGAGGATCATGTCGTTGTGCCGTCCCTGAATCCATCTCTTCATGTTTCTGTTCATCCATCTGTTTGTGCACGACTGGCTGAGCGTTTTCTCTAAGGGGTCTGTTCAACCACAGGGTTAAATTTAATGAATTCATGTTTTACTAACAAAAACCTGCCGGGGGCTGAGAGAGACTTCTGCCTGGACTCTCATATTCCACCACATAAACAGAAAAAATCATCAGGATTAATACAGAGAATAGTGAAATCTGTTAATTTAAACTATAAAAAAAGTTTTAGAAAAGTTTAATTTTCTTTTCTATATTTCTATATTTTTATTTAGTTTTATGGTGAGTTAATAGACTTTGTTTTGATTTCCACATTTTTTGTATTTTTTAAAAAGTGTTCCATTTATAATTTTTTTTTATTTTTGCAAAGTTTCTTTAATAAAATGTAATTCATAATATATAGAAATGTAAGAAACAATAACACAAATTTATGCTGTATTTAGTTTTATATTCAATAAATATTAAAAATAGAACAGAATTTGAAAAAATGCAAATTATGAATAAAGCTTAAGTGTATTTTTATAGCTCTATTTTTATTAAACGTTTTCATGTTTATTTTGTAGATTACATATTTAATGCATTTTTGCATACTTTAATAAAATTAAATCGAAATGTAAGAAACATAACAAATATGTTGTATTTTGCTTAAAAATAAAGAGAACTGAAACCATTCCTGAATAAAGTTTAATTTTAGTTTTTATACGGTTTCATGTTTAATTACATTTTAGTTTTAAAAATAGTATTTTTTTAATTTTTATTGTTTGAATATATTTATTGCATTTTGACAATTTTCTTTAATAAAATTCAATTAATACTAAATAAAATGTAATGAAAATGTTTAAGCTTAAAAATGAAGAGAATTAAAATTTTAACAAAACAAAAATACTTAATACCAAAGCTTTAAGTTAAAACTCCCATTAGTTATTTAGATTTTCAAGGTGTTGCACTGTTTTTGTGACTATTAATATAAACTTTGTCCAATAAATTTGTTTGCAGCAGGTACAGATTGGTGGGCGAAGCTTACAGTTGACCAATCAGAGCAAACTATTTTGGAGGATATTCATGATGTGCAAAAATCTGCAGTTTTTCTCATTAGATCACTAAACATTTCTTTGTTCACTTTATTGTCTTTTCTATTCTATGCAAGAAAGTTTCCTCTATTTATAGTTTGGTTGAACTGACCCTTTAACCGCCATCCAGCCAAAAGAAACGGGTCTGTTTGTCTTTTTTTTTACTGGTTTTAAATGCATTTCTCCAGCTCTCTGAGAAAAAATGTTCCATGTTGAAGACCTGAACGTTGAAGCTTTACTGCTGCTTTGGTTTGGTTGCTGCTGCTGCTGCTGCATGTTGGTGTCTGCATGGTCGGACGTGTGAGTTTCTGTGATTTTGCTGTGCTGGAGCAGCAGATTGAGACATTATGCAACATGCCACTTCACGTTAGCGTCCAGAAAGTCGAGATTAAATAATCTCAGATTGCTTGATTTGAACTTGGTGGTTGTTGCTGTTCTAATTATTTCCCTGTCTGCATGTTTGCCTTATGGCGTGGTGTGTGTGTGTCTGTGTGTGAACAACCAGTTGCAGGACGAGGAGCGGCGGCGCAAGCAGCAGCTGGAGGAGATTCGGAAGAGGGAGGCGGAGGAGCGGGTGAAGCAGGAGGAAGAGAGGAGGTGGAGGGAGGAGGAGAGAGTCAAGAGAGAGGCAGAGGAAAAGGTCGGTTCGTCGGTCTGAGAAAATGTTTGTTTAAAGATGGCGGACATTTAAAACGTTAATTTTTTTTTTTTGAAATTCCTGGGATTAGACCAATGTGGTTTTACTTTAAGAAAGTATTTAATCTAAACTGCTCTGAGAACTCAGCAGAAAGCAGCTGAAACATGTCATTAACATTTATGACGTTTCCGAGCTATGAGCTTAGAAGTATGACAAGTTTTTAAATTGCCGTTGCGAGTTTGATTAAATTAAATCAGTTTTATATAAATGCAGGAAAGCTAAGTAACTTTAAAATGCAATAGCATCAAACCACATTTCACCAGTATTACATTCTCTAACTTTCACAATGATTATACTGACATAAGAATCTAGTATCTGCTTGTTTATGCTCCATTTTGATATGACTTGGGTTTATCTGCTCAACAATAAAGTATTTTTTTATTACATTTGTATGTCATTAAAAAATCCATTCAAATATCAAAAAGTACATTTCCAAAATCTTTAGTTTAGCAATTGTTTTCTGTTTTGTCGGCCAAATTTTTACTGGTTTTGACTTATGGTCAGGGCTCGGAAAAATAAATTCAAGAGCCTTAAATGGCCCTCGAGCCACACTTTGGACACCATCATAAACGCTAATGACTGTGGTGAAAGGAATGTCATGTTTAATAACAAACTGCACAATACTAATGACTTAAAGTTACAGGAGCTTTTCCATTCATTCCTATTGGGTTTTCAGCTGCACTCTTCCATTTATTTTTATCTAAATAAACATTGCATGTAGCTGAAATTGGTTTATTTAGGTTTTTCTGTAATTTAAATAGGAAATATAGATTGAGCCATGCTGCTCATGTTGGACAGCACTGCAGTTTATTTAAATCAAATCTCTTATATTAATGATAATCTGGGTATAATTTACAAGCATTGGTCTAATTCTTGTAGTTTCCAACATCCTCGACTTTTGCACACTTATTATTTAAATACTTGAAATAAATGTTTATTTTCAGAAATATTTTAGGTTTTTTCCTTATTCTGTTCAATATTTTTAAGAATGTTTTTTTTTAACATAAATTAGACTGGGTTTTTTTGCATAAAGTGTGCAGCAATCATATAATCACACTTTTTTTCTTTTAAGTTGATGAGATATTTTAGTTTTTGAATAACCAGCGGTTTGGTTTCATACTATCATCCACATTTGTGCTGCTCGTTGTAACAAATGTCGTCCATGTTTTGTTGTTTCACCATGATGAGATCGCTGGTTATTTAAAAGCATCATTTTCTGGTAGAAGTTTAATTTATTTTGTATTTTTTAATTGTAGATTAATGCTGTTTATTAAAAGTTGTCCCGTTGCATGTTGTCATCCTGAGCATTCCCACCCTCTGTGACGTTTTGCTGTGTCATGTTTTGTGCTCCCACCCACCAGAAAGCATGAGTTTTCCCATCATGTTGTCAGGAAGGTGCAGTTGTTTCGGTTTTCTTAGGGGGAGAACTGAGTTTTAAATTTTATTAGTGTTTTTTTTTATCCCCATTCCATCCAGCATCCAAACGTGTGTTTAGGGAATGCAGCCCACTCTCCACCAAACATTTTCCCCAAACCATTCACCTCACACACATTTAGAGAAGCTAATATCGCCTCTCTCATCCATGCCGAACATATTCATAAACCCAGAGCCCACACAGCCGCTAATCCCTCCCAGGTTCTTCAGACCGAACTGTCCAGGCAGATCGGATCCGACCCTCGCCACATGAGACAGAAGATAATGTCACATCAGACCCGGAGCTGACCCTGAAATCCAAATCTCTCCCCCACCAGCGTAGCTTCGTCCTCTGAAGTCGAGATGCTAGGAGTCAGAGTGGGCTGGAAGAAAAACCCGCAAAACCTCAATGTAAACTGAGATCCGTTACATATAGCCTGATAGAACAAAGCAAAGATGCAGAGAGGGAGGGAACGACCCGGTGGGTCTGGAAGGAGTTGGATTAGAACTTTTTATCCAAACATTTTTATCAAGTTTCAGGACTTTTCTTAGATGTATTTGATGGTCAGGGTCGACTGTTGGTCCAACTCGGAGGCCTCTTTGGGGAAATTTTCCTCACATTTACTCACTTTAAAGAGCTGAAACAAAAGATGAACTCAGGAAATAGTCAAATAAATTACATTAATATATATATATATATATATATATATATATA
>CAEFZY010069932.1:0-25308 GCA_903066815.1 Brachyrhaphis roseni
TTACTACCCCATATGATCATTTTCTCCAAATATCAGATTTTTCCTGCAACTACAACTTAATTTGAGCCTGAGAGGGTTAATAACGTAATAAATCTACCATTTTCATAGTCATGAAAATGAAGAAAACCCTTTGAATGACTAGGTGTGTCCAAACTTTTGGTCTGTACTGTGTGCATATATATATGCAGCACATCAGATGGTCCACACACACACGCATTCACCAGCACGTTACTGTAAAAAGCCCCTGATCACCTCCTGTTTTCAGCAGAACAATGATAAGTGAGAGAAAGATGTCGGTTCAGTCAGGCTGACGGTTTGAAGACGTCGGTGTTGAAGGTCGCCTGAAATGACCGGACCGTCTGTGAAATCAGTCAGGAACTCACATTGCTTTCTAGACAAATCAGAGTGAGAGGAACGTCCTGATTCTCCTTGGATGGCTTTACCAAAGTGGACTTGTCCGGAGAAAACAGGAAGTGTGTTATGCTAGCACTTAGCATTCGTCAACAACTAGGCTCGTCACGGTAATAAGTTTTGCAGGTCGATAAATTGTTCCAGAAGTTATTGTGATAAAAGACAATAATGTTGATTTCTAAGAATATTATGGCAATTGTATAATAGGCCAATAAATCAATTAATCACACATTAAAGTAAAGCTAGCTCAATTATTTCTATTTGCATTATTTATCGCTTTTCTCTTTCTACCAAAAAATGGATGATAAAAGTCTCCAGTCTGGTTCTTTGGTCTCAACTAACCTTTTTTTGAAGGACAATTTTTTAAAATTGTCCTTCAGTCTTCACAAAGACTTCATAATTAATTTTATCTGTTGTTTCTGTTGTTTTATTTATTTCTTTTGGATATTTAAAATGGCTTCCAGTGTAAAACTTTTTCCTAACGTTGTTATCTAGTTGTCATACCGTTGAAAATTGGTAGCAAAGCACCGAGTCCCTTTATCGTTTATATATCATACATACATTTAATATTTAGCACATTATGTTGATAACTTGACAGCTAAAACCAATGCTAGTCATTGTCAGTGAAGCGTTTTCTCACATCCAGCTTAAATTACGCTAGCTTGACTATGACAACCATAACATGTAGATGTGCTGTGGAATACTGTGAGTCTGTTCAGTTAAAACATAAAGAAAGGCGACCTAAACAGCAACTCTGATAGATCATCAGTGGAGCAGGTGTTTAAATTAGCTAATCTTCCACCGCACTGTTAGATTAGCTAATAGCAACGACAGCTAATCTATCACAGCGATCAGTTATTAATAATCTCCAAATAAACATCAAGCCTAAAAACTTAGGACTGTAACGGACTGAATGTTTTGCTCTTTGTGTGGGAAATGTTTGAGTGTTTTTTGGTGTTGAATCCTGAAACATATAGTGGCGTTGTTGTCAGTTGCTATGGCAACGGGTCTGCGTGTAGCGACACAAAGTGAGAAAAATTAAGAAAGTGAGTGGTTTTCAGTTATTTTTCAACGGTTTTTCCCTTTGCTGTGGCGCACTAAGTTAATACCACGTCTCCAGGTTTCGTTTTGTTAACAGATAATTTTATAGTAGCAGCGCGGCTGTAATGGAGGCAGGTAAAAGAATCGTGTTTTTGCCCTCCAGCGTTGAACTCAGGCGCTAAATGTAAACAGTAACATGCAGGGGTCATTGTGTTTTTATGCTTTTCTTGATTCGAACCCCACCAGAGGAAAAGTGACTTTGATAATTGAGCTTCTTGCTTCACATGCTCTGAGGTTGAGATGCTTCTGTATCTTCAGGACTTCCTTAATTATTAACACCCTCCTTCACTGAGCCGGACCTGTTGTCTGGACTAGCCGTGTGTGTGTTGGTGTGTGTTCATGTGAGTTCGGTCTTTAGGAGCAATTAGCTGCCTCCCTTTGCAGTGGAGTGGTCCGTTCTCCTGCCTGACTGTAATGATGTCTGGAGCAGCTGGAGCTTCAGACCTCTGCACCTTTTACAACATCCTGCTAAACGCAACCAGCTCTGAAATCAGCATGAGCTCAGCCCTTTAAACGCTCTCCAGTGCAGTGGCAGAATAAAATGAGGCGCAGGGCAGAGTTTTTCTCTTGTTGTTCTGCGATATGAAGCTTTTTGTGGAAAATGACCTAATGGAGTTTGCAGCAGTTGCAATTTTCTCAACCCATTATTATCACTCTTGCTCTCTCGGCCTGAGAGCAATGAGTTCAGGTCACTTATCAGTGGATTCTGGGAAACGGAGAAGCTGCTATTTATAGTTCACGATAGATGGTGATGGAAGTTAAATATTGCTGCTGAACATAAGTCTGTGTCGTCCTTTGGAGTCAAATTGCTGGGGGTCTTTGAAATCTTTACATGTGATTTTAGGTTTCTGATCACTTTGGCGTCTGCTGGAGATGCAACACTTTCAGTGTCTATCGACTCAATCTGATTACGATTTTCAGGCCCACAATTTCATTCAGAAACCAATTTTTTATTCAAATGGCTTAAAGATTCTGTTTAAATGATATGACAGACAGGAGGAGGAGAAAATGGAAACAAGTAGAAGATTTATGTAGAAAAAAAGAACAAATTTCAATCTAAGTTTTCTCTGAACTCATTTATTGAAGTTTTGCATGTTGTTTACATTCGGAAATTTTGCACATGTGCACAAGAAACCCCAATTCTTTTTCTTGCCATGTGTTTGCTGCAGTAGAAGAATTTCATTAAAATGAAACCTGGAGCTGAAGGTATTATTAATTTAGAGCAGTGTGCCACAGCAAAGGGAAAATAATGCAGAAAAACCATTAAAGAACAACTCAAAAACAATCATATTATTCTTATTTCTCACGCTCTTTGTCTGCTACGCTACATGTAAACCCGTTGCCACAGCAACGGACTGACAACGCCACTACGTTTCAATAATCAACACTAAAAAACACTCAAACATTTCCCACACGAAGAACAGAACATTCAGTCCGTTACAGTTTTATGTTTTTAGGCTCGATGTTAATTTGGAGATTATTAATAAGTGATCAATGTGGTAGATTAGCTACCGCTGCTAATCTAACACTGCGGTGGTAGATTAGCTCATTTAAACACCTGCTCTGCTGATGATCTGTCAGAGTTGGTGTTTAAGTCGCCTTTTTTATATTTTAACTGAACTGAAACAAAATTCCACAGCATATCTACATGTTATGGTTGTCATAGTCAAGCTAGCATAACTGCCCTACTTCCCTCTCCTTCTCTTTTGAGTTTAATTGAAGCTTTTTCTTATCTAGTTGTCTTAGTGTTAACAATTAGTAGCAAAGCACTGTGTCCCTTTTTCTTTTATGGTATCATGCGTACATTTAAGATTTATTGCGTTACGTTGACAACTTGACAGCTAAAACCGATGCTAGTCATTGTTGTTTAGTGTTTTTCATGATCTTGCATCGTCTCTCTAAATCTATATATAGATTAATGTATTTTCATGTGCATACCTGTCATTATTTTGTTTCTTTTATATTTAGTCATATTTAAATTACTTTCAATATAATACTTGTATATATATATATATTTTTTTTTAAAATAAATTTTATATTCTCATGGTTATATTTGTTTTTACTAATATTTAACACTTCAGATAAAGAATCATGTAAATAAACAATTTCCCCTTGAGGTTCAATAAATAAATGTCTCCACTCCAGAGTGAAAGGAGCTCTGATGAAGAAAAAGCTAAAACTGGACAAAAAGCAAAGATTTCAGCTGGTTGTAAATTCTCGACCCACGCCTCTTTGTTTCTGTTCAACACGCCCAGTTAGGTGTGTTTTCATTGAGACTTTGGGAGTGTGTGTACATTTCCACGGAGAGGTTTTAAGACCTTGACAGGTCTGTGTGGTTTATTGCTTTATGGTTTTGGATGATTGAAGGTGTGCAAAGGTTGGCTCCATAAAAAGGGCTTCAGCCTGAAATTTGTACCCATAGTTGTTGACTTCCACCTCCACTGGGACACAAAGTCCCACCCAGCAGCATGTCTGTTAAAAATCACCAAAGTTCCTCAGAATGGGTCACAAAACAGTCTGTCAAAAAAAAAAAAACTAACGTTTTTTTACTTTGTTTGGTGTTTTAAAAATCTCTGATAATGTTTCATTTTTGAAAACATGTTTGTGTTTGTCTTTTTGCTGGAACAGATTGTCTGACTTTGACCCACTTTTGTCTTCTTACTTCTTGAATTTTACCTCAGCAGTGGTGGACACACTTCCACTACACTAAAAAAATTACTCTCAACTTGACTCAGTAGTGTCGACTTTAGCCGTCAAGTTCAAAACTCTTAATAAAAGCTACAACTTCAAATAAGTTGACTTTACCAAGTATATTTAACTACACTGAAAAAAAGAATGGAGCTTGGTCCTTTCAAATAAATTCATAAGTAAATTAACTTAGATAATTTTTCTAACAGAGCTCCAACTTAAAAATAGTTAATTTGCCAAATGTAATCAAATTAAGTTTGTCAAACTTACTTTATTTGCTTTTGTAACTTAATTTGGTTACTTTTGACCAGTTAACGCAATAAATGTAAGTTGTTTTTTGCGATAAATCCTAAAGTGCTAATTTACTTGTCAGTTTTGTAGACTTTCAGTTGAATAAAGTTCAACATCTGTGTTGAAGTTTGTTTATAATTCTTCAAATAGTAAAAGGTTTATATTCATGCTCTTATTTTGAAGTCTGGGAAGAACGTTTCCTCTCCTCATGTTCTCCCTTTGGTTTCCCAAAAATTTTACTAACAGAAGCAAAATATAAACATAAATGCAATATGTAAGGGCATTATAGAGCATAGAAATTACACTGTAAAAAGTAGATTGGTGCTTGAGGGTTGTAAACTTTCAATGGTAGATTTAATGTTTAGCTGAGCTAAGTGCGCTAAATGTTTTCAAAGTTAGCTTCACTATTAGCATATTAGCAGTTTCTTCACTGCTTAAATCTTCACAATAACTAAAACTCTTTATTTAAAGCTGCAGAATGTAATTTTTAAAAAGAATATATATTTTTTATAACTCCCTCCATGTTGTGACCGTTTGAGACAGATAATCTGTGAATCGATCGATCTCCTCCACCTCCACCCTGAGCTGCTAGTCCTGTCTGAAGAACCAAAAACAACCAATCAGAACCAGGAGGAGGGGCTTAGTGATGTCAATCAACTCGTGTACTGGCTGCTTACTGTGCTAATGGTGGAGAAACATCGATGGCTATGCTAACTAGCCTCAGCTTTCACAACAGCGCTAAGACCCGCCTCCTGGCTCTGATTGGTTGTTTCAAGGTAACACTGGGATCAATGAAGAAGAGCTCAATTTTTTCACAGATTATCAGTCATGACTTAGTGACAATTTCAACAAATATGTAAAAATCTCTTTTTTTTTATAGACGTTATAAACTGCAGCCTTCAGGTAATTTATGATCCAAGAAATGATTTTTCATTTTCCAATGTTTTGTGTGGATCATTGAAGCTTCTCTATGTCCAGTTATGAAGGTTCAGCCCTGAAATTTTAGCCATGGATATAAAACATGTTAGAAAGAAAATGAGTTGAGAACTGAGTGAAAACAAACATATCAGAATGAGAACAGCTGTAATGAAAAAGGGGTAAAAACATTAAGAACAGAGATTTCCCCTGAAGGAGATGGAGATCAGACAGATGTTCATCCCAAACAACCCAGATGTTTTATCTCCAATAGTCCTCCATGTTTGTCTCCCTCCACTGCGCTCACTTCCTGTCTCCTCCATGTCCTCGGGTGTTTCTCTGCCCTTTCCTTTCCCAGCAGTTGGAGACGCAGCGTTTTGATCTCCTAGTATTTACATCTCGTTTTATTGGACGGAAACCTGGAGATACCTGGAACTGTTTGGATCTAAATTCAGATGACAATAAAGAGACGCAGCAGACACACCCAGAGGACAGCCGTGTCTGTGGACAAATAGGAGGGACGTACTTTCACCCCATAACCTCGAATGAATGAGTGTCTTTCTACACCAACTAACAACAGATCCTGCTGTTGAGCCTTTTTAGGTTCTGAATGGTTTCTGTTATCAAAGTTTGTCTGAAGAGTACGTTCTATTGGACAGAAAAACAATCTGTCTGCAGCACAGCGTCATCACTCCATTGACCGGATAATTGCAAATTGAAATTACGAAAATAAATTCCCTTAATGTAAAGACGGCAGTTTTGAAAAAGCTTGTTTTTTGATAAAAAGTTTTGCCGCTTTGCTACTGGTGGAAACCACGAAGAAGAAGACAACAGGAAGTGGTTGGAGGATCATGACTTATCACGTGAACAAACTTAATATATGATTTTAATTTCCATTAATTAATTCCTTATTTAATGGAAACACTGCAATTACAAAATTGTGTTTTTTCCACATTATCGTATTATTTTACTTTTGTGCACATTTGTAACGCAGCTAGAAATGTAAACACTTATATGAGACATGTTGATAAATCAGCCATGGTGGTAGCGCTCATCATCTACCAGCCAATCAGAGGAGACGTCAGCGTCTTATTCAGGCGTTGGCGAAACAAGCCCCGCCTACTTGGGAGAGGTTATGTATGCAGCATTTTACAGAAATTGTTGTCGGCCATTTTAAGAGTTGTGGATTCAACACATTTGAATGATATACAACTTTTTATGAACTGAGAGAACTCTGGTGGAGCCAGCTGCACATTGTTGGACTAAAACCAAAAATAAACCACAATGAAGACCACTTCCTGTCGTTGTCGTCTTTGGCGTTTCCGTCAGTAGTAATCCGCCTGTTGAACATGTGATTCGTGATCAATAGGAAACATCCCCCCATCCCAGCGCTAAACGTTTATAGAAAAACAGGACTTTTTTTAAAAAAAAAATTGCCTTGTTTCAATCAAGCAGATTTATTTTTGTATTTTCAATTTGCACAATTTTATGGTCAATGGAAACACAGCTGGTGGTAACATCCAGGAAAGTAAGGAATCTCCAAACAGAAGCACTGAGCCAGGAGTACTTTCAATGCAAAACAAAACAAAGAGAGAATATAAAGTTAATGATCCTATAACTGCAATTCATCTACACATGATAACAGAGTGAGGAAACGAATAAGGCTCCCCTTACAGATGGCTGATACATAATTATGTTATCAGTTAATCTATAAACACTTTATAAATCATTAATAACTGTTTATTATTCATTACGTAAGTAAATGTTAAACAAAATTCATAGGTGAACAGATTTGGCTCACTATTAGTCATTAATAACTGCCTTCTCACAGTTATTAATGATTTATAAAGTGTTTAGAGATTAATTAATAACATATCTTTTAACTATTTATTGTAAGGGGAGTAAAAAACCCTGCAGCAAACTAACAGTAAAGTATTAAAAGTGGGCATGGGTCAAATCTGGGAGGTTTTTCTGTATCTGCCTCATTTGTAGTTTCTACCGACTGTTGGGTTTTTCAACGAGGTTTGACAAATTATTGTTTTAAGACTGAAGGTGGAAGAGTTTATTGCTCGTGTGTGGGCGGATGTAAATGAAGCTGCGATCCTTTCTGCTAAACTAAACACATCTGCTGCAAACAAAAGCAAAAAAAGAGGCTGTTTTTTATTTTTATTTGCTGGTTTTGTTCTTATTGTTCAGAACATTTCAGCTCAAAGGTGGAAAATGTGTTGTTGTTTTTTTTACATGAACCACATGAGCAGCCGATATTAATCCAACACCACGAGAGTCAAATGTCTTGTGGCCATTAGTATTTACTTAAGAGCCTGAAATATACGATGTATAATGTCCCTCTTTGTTCTGCAGAATGTTCTCAATTCCCTTCATATGGTTGTCAAGGAAACCTTTCCTTCCTCCTTCAGTCCTCTAGATGAAAATGACGTGTAATTATTCATATTCAGGTAAAGTGTATAGTTTCCTGCAGGTTGATACTCTGATCAATGTCCTTTAGTTTGAAATTAATGTAAAAACGTCTCGGATACCGCTGAGATGACATCAGATCTCTGGACTGATTCTCCAATCTGAACTGTTCGTTCGCCAGCAGAATGACTGAAAAGGCTGAACTGGTTCCAGCCTTACATAAAGAACGGGGATTTCTTTGTTTCAACTTCTCATCGGAGTGAACAGAAGTCGGATCCGGGGTTCCGCAAGGCTCAGTCCTCGGACCCCAAAGTAATTTACATTTACAATTCCAGTAGATACATTTCTGGGTTTCAAGTGTTGAACATTTTCAACTTGTTGAGCTTAGAAAAATTACAAAAATTGAAAGTTTTCAATAATTTTTATAGAAAATATCAGAGATTAATCCCAATTTCTACATTTTTTGGTAGAAATTTGCTCTTTTTTGTTTTTATATTTTTACTTACGATGATTTTAGTTCTGTTTTTTTTTTTTGTTTTTTTTCCGCCTGGAACTGCTTTTGACAATCTTGGCCATCGTGACAAAAGGTTTCCGAAATGGGTATTTATTGTAGTTCAAAACTTAAAAGATTTTTATGACTGTGTGTTACGACCATTGTAGATAAAATAATAAGTAAATAGAAAAAAAGTAAACTTCCACCAAAAAAATCAGAAATTGAGATTTGTCAATTAGAACGATTGTCAAAAATTTTGGAATTTTAAACCAAAAATTGTCAACTTTCAAAACTCAGAAATGTAAATGTTTTTTGTAGAACTTTATCTGCACCATCATAGAAAAGCATCTAGTTTTCTAGTTTGAACTTGATTGAAAAATGTATTATCAGCAATAAGAACAAGATTTCAATCTTTCAAAATGTTTTCTATATTTAACAAAGTTTAATAAATTAAATAACAGCTGATCTGGGTGCTTCATTTCAGTAAAAGTCTCTGAATAAACAGGATTTTATCTTTTTCCTCCATCTGCGGGTCAAAACTGCAACTCATTTTTGAGTTGCAGTTGAGGGCCGCACAAAATCAATCCAGGGGCCACTAATGGCCCCTGCACCGCACTTTGGTCACCCCTGTTTAAGTTTTTTTTTCCTGTTTTCTTTTTTTGTCCTTGACTACTTCCGACTCAATTTTGGCCCAAGTGACAAAAAGTTTGTACACCCCTGTTGTTGTAAACCTAGTTAGCTGTTAGCATGTTAGCTATCTGCTGGTTCTGGATTCAGATTCAGATGATGCAGAGATGCCGCCGCATCATAAGTCAGAGCTGACATTGAGAGGGAGAGTGTGTGTGTGCTCCAGCAGAGTTGGGTTTTATGCAAATGCACGTGTGTGTGTAGGAGTGCTGCATGGAGCGAGGTCGAGGGAGAGAGCCGCTCCATAGTCTGGGTCTTTGTGCTCCTCAAGCAGTCTGTGTGAGTGGGAGGCTGGCAGGGAGGGGCTGCCGGCATTATCTTTCACCTCTCAAGGCCGCAGACGGAGCCGCGAGAGATAAAACACACACACACACACACACCCCGACGGTGCAGCAAGGGGCTGAGATGGACGGGAAGGAGCAAAGTGAGAGGTGGGGGAGAAAGGTGTGAGGAAGAGGAGCTGAGATGAATGGATGCTGGAAGAGGAAAACCAGCAGAAACAAACTTATTCTCCACGTTTCAGCCTCTAGTTCTGCTCCTAAGAGCTGCGTTTCCACTCATTTCTGTCTATATTCTTCTAATGTGGAAAAATACACAATTTTGTGATGACGGTGTTTAAATTAAATAAGAAATTAAATAAAAATCACGTGAATAAGCTAGTTTAATAAGTTATTAAAAATCATGGCAGTGACGGATGTATGCGAGATATGTTCCTACCTCAGCCGTGGCGTTAGCGATCATCAACACTATAGTAGTAGTTTTAATTTTTTTATGCATTGGTTGGTTTATCGGTTCAGAATAAAAAAAAAAAAAGTCAAAGTATTGTGTTTATGTAAACACCGATTCATTAATGGATACTCAACAGAAATAATAATTTACTGTTGAACAACCAACTGACTCGGGTTTTTCCTCCCAACGTTTGGCGCCTCGTTCAGTTGGGAATGAGACGCCAGACGTTGTAAATCTAACAGCGACAGATATGGAAGGCCATCCAGCTCAAATATATGTGAATTTTAACATATAGAACAATTTGCCCGCTCGTTTTTAAATTAAATAAGAAATTCAATATCTTCAGCTCTGAGTAAATGGAAAGTATCACTGTCTTCATGAGGGATGTTTGCAGTTGACACACATCCTGCCTGAGGAAAATTCACTTGTTTTATCCGCAGGCGTTAAACCTCAAATTATTTATGTTCCTCAGTTACTGAAATATTTACACCGTTTCAAAACACCATGATGTTTGTTTCATTTTAATGGGAGTTTTCAATCTGTTAACCTCTGTTGTGTTTTGTTTAATCATCGTAGTTTATTTAGGACAATGTGGTTTTTTCAGTTTTATGAGTCAAACTGAATATCTGGAAGCGTCTCTGGAGTTTAAATCAGGAAATCTGACGAGTTAAAGAGAGAATCCAGCTGCAGGTTGGAGGGAAAATCTCAGATCTGAGACATGAAAACAGCAAAAGGAGGCTGAACGAGAGCAATCTGAGGGGAATATTAGAGAAAACTGCAGGTCAGCAGGAAACGCACCAGGAATACCCTCAAAGTGAGTTAGCATAGCGCTAGTTTCACTAAAAAAGTTATTCTATATTCAAATCTGAACATCCTGGGAAAAATCTCTAAAACAAATCATGAATCTTAACGTCAAACTCGATTCAATCAAAACCTGCGCTGTATTTTAGGAATTGTTTGAGCTTTGGGGATTCCAGTGAAACACCTCGTTGCCATGGTTACGCATCACAAGCAGCGGAGGTCACACTCGTGCTAATCTGTTGATAGTGTAGATGATTTATTGTTTAGTGGTTTAGCTAAATTTGTTTAGCGCACTTTGCTTCCCCTAAATTTATTTTTTCTGATAAATTTCAAACACTAACATGGCTGGTTTGTAAACTATCAGTTGACAAAAGTTAAACGTCTGTGTTGAAGTTTTCGTTATCGACTGTTAAGAATCCTTTAAGTAGTTATATGTTTATATTCAGGATCTTATTTTGAAGTCTGTTTTCACAGCAGTTCTGTTTCCTGTCTACATTTTCCCAATAATTTCATTTCAAACAAGAAACATTTAGAAACAAATAAAACATGGACAGTAGAGAACATAAACATAAATACATTATCTAAAGATATTATAGAACATGAAAATTATAAAATTAAATTAACTTAGTGCTTGAAGGCTGTAGTTCTTAAAGGGCAGATATAATTTAAAATGAAATCACTAGTAGCACTTTAGCCTTATCTTCTGCTAAATGCTATACTGGTTTAGTGCTTTAACATTAATTGAACTAATGTTTATGTATATTTCTTTAGGGTTAGCATGGCTAACTCTTTAGCTAGCAGTGCCCACCATTGGTTATTAGCATTACTAATTAAGCTGCGTATTGTTTTGTCTGTTTTGTGTTTTTAAACCTGAAGGAAGAGGTAGGTTTTGTGTTTCACTACTTTTACATCAGCGTCTCCTCTCCAAGTCAGTGAGATGTGCAGAACAGATGGCACTTTATCTGAATATCCCTGTGAAAACCACACACATCCTCCGTCCCCTGCAGTGTGTGCAAAGTAGGTCACAAGGCCAACGCTGACCATTACCGCCTCTGGACTGCGATGAGCAGCTTAGCTCACTGCAGCGACTCGCAGACAAACCAACAGGAAGTCAAGGAGATCATGAGGGAATCAGTACGCAGATCGGCATGATACCAGCGCTGACACGCCTTCACTGCAGTCACACAGGAAAATACCAGAAGCTAACCTGCTCTGTCCAAACGGCACAGGGAGAAAATTTCAGAGAGTCTGAGGGAAAATACTCCTGAATAAAATGAAGGAAAGTGGATAAGTGGCTGGAGAAACGAAGCAGAGCCAGAAGGCAGAGGGGGAACAAGAGGGGCATAAAAAATTGGACGACTGCAGGAAGAAGGAGTGTCTTTATGCTCTTGTGAGACATCATGTGATTCCTCCCACCCTAAATATGTCCAAAAAGCCCCTAAAAATTACCCTCATTCTGCATGAGCTGGCTTCTCTCACTGCTGCTCAGCTAAGCGTTCATTCAGACTTGATCTAATTCATTTAAATCTATTAAATAATGCAGTTTTTTGTTGCAGAGCCATAATAAAAGCAGAAAGATGCCTTCAGTTTGGGTCAGTGATGTGATACTCGTGCATTAACACTCGTCTTCCTGCAGAAACTCTGATGGCTCTGACATAATGTTATCTGATGAGTACAGTGCACAACAATGAGTCAAGGCTTTTAGCAGGGAAAGCTACACCCACTGAGCCCTGCCCCCTCTGCATCACTGCATGCACCGCTCCAACCTTCCCCCTCCTCATCCTCACTCACGTTTTGGTTTCTTTTGTCCCGCTTCTTCCTCTGGCTCTCATCTCTGGTTCCTCCTTCAGTAAACACTGGTTCCTCTCCGCTCTCTTCCTCTAAAACTGTAAATCTGAAACGGATTCTCTCACTATTTGGTAACATTTACTAGGAGTGGGAATATTTTATCATTAGAAAGATGATAAAATATCATTTTGCTAATGATATTTAGCAATTAATCAAATTACTGTTTATTGGATTAAAATTAATTCCATTCGCCTAATAACATTCTTTTCGTGTTGTAGTTTGGCCTCCGTCCAGCAGAGGGCGCCAGTGGTCATTCTTAAGCAGAACCAGTTGCTAAGTAAATTAAAGATGGCCATCTGAATCCCAGAACAAGAAAGAGAAAAGTGTGGGTGAAAAATTCACTTTATTCTGTTTTCTGTTTTGTATGATGCAATGTTTGGGCCGTTGTAGGTAGAAAGAAAAATTAAAAGTAAATTTCTGACAAAATAACTTTCACTATTCTAAAAATCAAAGATTTGGTGGAAAAAACTCTGAAATTTCAAAATTAATCCCCCAAATTTTCTAGAAAACAAACAAAACAAAAACGAGAAAATTTCTGAGTTTCAAACATTGAAAATTCACAACTTTTGTAAGTTTGAAAAGTAAAACATTTGGTAGAAAAAGATCTAAGAAATGTTTAGATTAATTTAGATTAGGATAGATTAGATGTATTTCTAGAGTAATCTCCAAAATCTTCTAGAAAAAACAAGGACATTTCTAAGTTTAAAAACTCTGCAAAATTTTGACTTTTTGAAATTTGAAAAGTTGAAAATTTGCTAGAAAATAATATCTAAGAAATGTTTAGATTAATCCCTGAATTTTTCTAGAAAAAAAAGGGAATTTCTAAAATATTTGTATCCATTTGACATTCTTTGTAGTTATTTGATGAAGAATCATAAAAAATGTGCGTAAGTCCTCACCGCTCGGATAAACGCGTTGGATAAACTTTCCGTATCACCTGAAACCGGATAGTGGAAAAGACTAGTTTTTAGCGAAATATCGACATTGCTGTCTGAGCGCATTTATTATTAAAACATGCCCATAAACTTCCGACCAATCATGGCTCACCTCATAATTACCTGTGTGTATTTATGATTTTCCCCAGTTTCTCAGTCTTCATTTTGCGATCTCAAGAATTCTGTAAAAAAATACATTTTTAAATCGGAATGTTTGCCTTCAAACAGTCTGTAGTTTCATCTTTATTCTAGAGCTTTCCGTTCAGGCGGATCTTCCAGCGGCGTCTCCATGGTGACGTTAGAACGTCTCCATGGCGACGTTAGAAAGTTCCATGTAGTCACAAAATGGACGCACACAGACAGCGGATTTGTTTTATTTTATTTTTCTGTATTGATTTTGGAGGGTTTTTTTCTATAAATCCTGAATTGTTCTAGATGATAATCGGGATTCTTAGGTAAATTTATTTTTTGGCACACCGCTAACCACTAAGCATCATGGTATTAACACAATTCAAAGCATAAAAGATAAATTAACTCTGTACTTTGTTTACTCTGTAAACAAAGTGCGGCCGTCAAATATTTCAGTCAGCCTGACGAGGTTCTGTAGCGAACTGTTCAATGAGCTTCTGTTTAATCGCATCATGTCTTGGATTTCACTTTTCATATGAAAACTACTTGCTATTTTCTAAATTTGGATATTTAAATCTATTTTTGATATTTCTACGTATTACATATTAATTTAACACTGATGTACTTGTCGCATTAGCTTTCACTTTTTATGCAACAATCAGCGGATTTTTGTTTTTTATTGCAGAAATACAAAAATTGGTAGGACATATTAAATAGCTACAGTTCATTTTTGCATTCTGGATATTAGTTATCTGTGAAACCTGCAGAGAAGCAGATGTTCCACTGAAGAGTAATGCAGTGGAGCTAATGACCTTATTAGATTTGTGTTTGTGTTACTTGTTGCTTTTAGCATTTTACCAGTGGTGGTCATTGTAGCTAAAAAGCTAGTTGCGCTAACCCTGAAACGCTAATCGTAAACATTAGACACTCTAACGATAAAGCGCTACACCATCACAGTAATAAGCAGAAGCTAACACTAGAGTGCTAAAGTTAACCGTGTTGATACCTACGATGCATCAATGATGCAACATATCGCCCTCAACAGGACACACTGCATCATGGATGGTGACTTAAAAATAAGAGCATGAATATAAACATTTAACTACTTGAACAACTTAAAAGTCGACAATCAAATCTACATCACAGAGGTCAAACTTTATTAACTGAAAGTTTACAAAATAGGAAAATTAGCGCTTCAGGATTTAATAGAATAAACAAAGCTAAGTGCGCTAAACATTTTCAAAGTTCACAAAATTCTAAAGCGCTAATTAGCTCTCTTAGCGAATTAGGATTAGTGTTTCTTCTGGAGTCTTTTTTTGTTTTGCAGTTTTTGCACATTATGCACTTGGTTATGTTTCGTCTGCATACAGTGACAACTGTTCTGTGCTCTCAGTTGGGTTGCATTGTTTCTAAAAATATAAACTTGAAGCCAGTTATATAAAAAAATAAATATTCAGGTCTTTATATATTGAAATGAATTAAAAGTGAAGAGACCTCCCTTTCTGCATACAGTGACAGTTGTCTTTTCTGTGCTCTGGTGGGTTGCATAGTAAATATGTAACATTTTACACACTTTTTTCCAAAAATTATCCAGCGTAAAATACAAATAACTGTAGAAAATTGAGAAAAATGTTGAACACTTTGATTTTTGTTTTTTTTGTAGTTTTTTTTGGAGGAAATTTGAAATGTTTAGATGTCTACCTCCTTCATCTCGCAGATTTTACATTAGTTTCTCCATCGGAGCGTCGAACAGCAGCTTGGTGTGTCAGTCCACCTGCCGAGGCGATCCTGAACATGATGGACAGCAGGAAATCAGGAAAAGATGTGGGTGAAAGGGCAGAGTGGGATGGAGTGTGAGGGAGAAACATTAACGCTAAGAGCCAGAGAGTGTGGCGTGAGACGAAACTGTAAATGACAGACGAGTATGTGTGTGTGTGTGTGTGTGCGCGCGTTGTTGTCCCGTTGGCATCATGACGCTAGCGTTGTGCTCGTCCCTTTCTATTAGCTTGTTGACTGACTGCATTGCTCTGTTATCTCTGTATTAAAGCATGACTCAACCTCCTCAACAGTGAAAAATAAATAAATTAAACTCCTAAGAAGCGATGCAGGAATTCCCGTCTGATCCGAAGCCTCGGCTAACTTACCCCTAACCCTCACTGGGTTGTTCTCTCATTTGTCACCCAAAACTTTGGGTAATCCAACAATCATTATCCTGGAAAATATTAGATGATTAACTATTTTGAAGTGATCCAGCTTCTTGGACTCCAAATATTGGGAATATTAATGTAACCATTTATATATATTACTGGAACAGACGTCATGTGACTACCATGTGCGCGCTTGCTACGCATTGAGTCTGGAAAATGACACAATTACGGAAAGAATCTGAAAAAGAGATGCAATGATTTGTTGCAGTCAACACTACGACAACTGGATAATAAGATGCGAGCTGTCACATTTCAAAGATTAATGTTTTTGTTTTTAAATTGGCAAAGAAGAGGAAAGTAGCTCAGTTATGCTAGCTTGACTTTGACAACCTTAGATGTTCTGTGGAATTCGGTGAGTTTTGGTTCACTTAAAAAAGGACAGTCAATAGATCAGAGTAGGGGTTTAAATTATTTAATGAACCTCCACTGTGTTCAGGCGATCACCTATTAATAATCAATAAATAAACATCAAGCCTGAAAACATAAAAAGGACCGAATATTCTGTTCTTTGTGTGGGAAACATTTGTGTTTTGTTGTTGATGTTACAGATAATGAACGTAATCTCTGTTCTGTTGCCATGGCAACGGATATGAGCCTCATGTAAGGCCCACACAGATGGCGCTAAAAAAGCAGAATATGAGTAGTTTTGAGTTTTCTTTCACCTGTTTTTTCATGTTATTTTGACTCTGGTTGTATTGCAACGCAGCCACTGCAATTTCTGAAAGTTCAATCAACGGGAAAAACGGGACAAGTTGCCTTATTCGTTCATAAAACGTCACGATATTCATAACAACCATCAAACTGGATGAAATATTTACTAAAGTATATTGCAAAGTATGGCTGCTACAGCTGCAGTTGATTAAGTTAATCATCCAATATAAAAGAGAAAATAACATAACTGTGTAATGGTTATGCTAATGGTGTTAGCAGGCGCTAACACCATTGGAGTTCATACCAAATTAAACAAATTGGAAAATAATGAAGGACCTTTCTAATAGATTTGTTAAAATGTTTTGATCCCGATGCGAACTGTAAACAGCTTGAGTTAGAAACTGTGACTCTTTTTAGCAACAACAGCCCAAACATTGACTGCTCTTCATTTGTTTTGTCTTCCTCATCCTAGTTTCTGCATAATCTGTATTTTCAACATTTTCTGGTTCAAACTGAAAAGCTGAATGTTACTAATTGCGCAAATTACTGACAGGGTGGAGCTAGCGCTGTTAGCACCTCCTATGTACCATCTACCCAGAATGCATTGCAGCGCAACATGGCTCCATGTTTTTATTTAAATTAATAAAAACTCGAAAACCGACAGTATTTTTACTCTGTTGTTTCATCTGAAATAAATGTTTCTGAAATGAAGTCTGTTGTTGCTAATTGAAGATTCCTTCAGTGCTCAGACACAGACTAGGGTTTAGTTTGGCTTTGACTCGATGGGCCCAAACATTCAGTGTGTGTGTGGGGGTGTGTGTGTGTGCAGTACCTACAGGGAAGTGTTGTCTTGGGAACAAAGCTTACTGAGATGAGGACTAATTTGAATATGTGTGTGTGTGGGGGGTTTAGGGTGAGCAGGCAGTGGCAGTCTGTGACAGCAGTGTCTTTGTTGACTGTACCATCTTCCTATTTGACCTTCTACCCGACCCACCCCCCTAATACTGAACAAGTCCTGTCCCACACACACACACACACACACACACACACACAAAACCTACAGAGGCCATGTTTGTTCTCAGATTTTCTTGACCTCCCATCTTTCAGACATGTTTTATTAACTTGTCACAGAGAATTTTCCTTCAATTTTTATACCATTAACTCTCCTAATTTCCATATTGAATCTGAATTTAGAAAAAGTCGAATTTTATTCAATGAGATATTGGAATTAATTCTGATATTTTTATAAAAACTGCAACAAAAACAGGAACCTCTGCAGTTTTACTAGCATGATGGTGGATAATGAGACTTCAGCATCATCTTCACCAGTTCTTTAGCTCTTGTTTTGGAGTTGCTAGGAAAATCATGTTCAGCCTCCCAACATGATGGCTGTTCAGTTCCCAGACTGTTTACACTAGATGAATGTTTCAACCATGTTCAAAATGTCTTGGCTGATTTATTTGTTTTTTTTCTCCCACTAGCACTAGGCATAACTACAAACCTCGGTCTTAGTTTGGTTGACGTGAACTCTATTGTGGTTTGAATATGAAAGACAAGTGGACCACAGACCGCTCCAAAAGCAGAGCGTGGACTACAACACAGGGAATTCTGGGTAAATACAACCTAAACCAAACGCTTTAGCATAGCGCTAGCGGGAAAAATAGCTCGTCGTCTTTCACCGACAGAAGAGAAATCCTCCAACCACTAAAATCCGATGCCACTCCATTTTTGTTTACATTTTGTTAGGAAGGAAGTTGCGCTCAGTGTTTTCGTCTGAGGTGTTCATGTCATTTTCTTCAGTGGTTTTTGGTGCAGCGCCCCCACAGGTGAGGAGGGGAACAGGTTGCTCAAAGGGTTTGACTCAGAAAATGAAATAAATGATGCAACTTTGATCCCCAATTCAACCGAATCTACTGGACTACCGGAGGTGAAAACACTCTCAGTTCAGTTGTTGCTGTGTGAGGCGATTCCTCCTCCTGTTTTCTGGATAACGAACAAATCAAACATCAGTGTGTGAATGTTGGACATCCGTGGACCCGGCTGTGTCTGGTTCTGTCGGTGCCAGCTGGTCCTGTCAGACAGCGGCTCGCTGTCACCGTCGGGAGGAGGAGGGGTAACGCGCTCACTGTGTGTGTGTGTGTGTGTGTGGGTGTGGGGGGGGTGTCGGTGGGGTTGCTATGACGATGCCAGGAAAAACTCAAACCTTCGCTGGGTGTGGCAGCGAGAGTCAGGAAGTCCCATCAACATAATCAGTGGTCAATGCTGCCCAGCTACCCGCTCTCAGTTAGCATCTGCTACGGTTAGCTCAGGTTAGCTCCAGGGGGGGAAAAGCCTCGAACTGCCTCCAGATAGCAGAGCTTCAGATGAAATATGACGAAGGATGAGCCATTAGCGCTCCCTCACCTCCATCCATCCCTGAACCGCTCATCTTCACACTCCCTGACACTTTCTGAATCACTTTTCCCTCTTGTTTCTTCTCTTCCTCACACGTCTTCCCTGTCATTGAGTCTGTTTGGACTCTTTCTTTCCTTTCATTTCCTCCACTTCTTTCTTCTGCTGCTCTATTATCTGCTCAGATTTATCTGTCCTCCATTTTCCTCTAACTGCCCACAGGGCTGGACAATAAATGTCTACTTAACATCTTTTAATACAAAAACAGGGTGGACCGCCTCGGTTCCGCCCTGGACCGCCTCGGTTCCCCGCTGGATCTCCTCGGTTCCCCGCTGGACCGCCTCGGTTCCGCCCTGGACCGCCTCGGTTCCCCAACCACTGGGCTTAGCAAGTTTTCTGGGGGAAACCCTAATAACTGCTTAAAAATAAAAAAACAACATCGTGGAGTGGAAACTGGATTAAACAGGAAAGTTTGTTAATATTTCAGATATTTAAAATTATGGATATTGACTGATAGATCCAGCCATTTTGTTGTTGAGCTCATATATCTATTTATCCAATAATTTAGCAACAAAAAGGAGTTTTGAATTGAAAATGTTGCTTTTTTTATGTCTATCTAGTTAAGTTTAATAAATTAGCTTAATTAAAAAAGTTATTCACTCCCACCTCTAACTAATCTTAATTATTTAGTAAATCTTTTTAACAATATCAAAACAAATGTTTGAAACTTGCCTGAAAATTCAGTCAGAAGCCACAAAGTGTTTTATTTCTGCACTGGATTCACAATAATATTATTTTATTTTTATTTACATATTAATATATTTAGGAGGAATTACTCAAAACAAATTTTACAAAATGATGAAAACTGCTTTTATTTCCATCTCTTCTTCCTCTTCTGAGAAATCGCCAGAGTTTTAAATGAAGGTCATTTTACTACCTTTGGGTTTTTCTCAGCCCTCATCTGAGTGACGGAGCAACACGGCGTGGCGTTCGTTATTGACGACGTATCGGCCGAACGCTTGTTTATAAACGGTGACGGCTTCACCGAAACACAGAGGATCCTGAAGCAGCGCGGGCCAACGTAAAGCCACGCTCTGGGTCAGTCTGAACACCCGACTCACCTGAATCCACCTGAATCCACCTGAACCCTCCTGACTCCACCTGAATCCACCTGAACTCACCTGAATCTGTCCAGTGTCTCTGTCAGGGAATCATGTCACCTTAAAATTCATAATTCTTCGAACTCCTGATGGACTTAAAAGTAAAACATTTAATCAGTGTAAATTATTTTTAAATCTTATATTTTCCCGTCTTCTTGTGGCAGTGAAATAGAGTTGTTGAATTATTTGTTTACGTTTGTGTTTATTTTTACTTCAGCAGTTAGAAAATAGCTGGTTTTCGAGTGTTTCCTGCTGTTTGCTGTTATTCTTAAACCAGAGATGGAAAAGGCTTCCAGCGTGTTCAGCTGATTCACGTTTTATCTGCTGATATCTGAGAGCAAAGAGGCCAAGGTAACATGAAGAAAAGCCGACTAATAACGCACCGACCTACATTGTTTATCCATAATTGCTTCACATATTTTCCTGTGGCTCGGCGGGATGTTCTGTTTTCTGAGCCACAAAGAGACGTGGGATTGCTTTGGCGTCGGAGGTCAGAGAGAAGGAGAGGCAGGGTCGCTCAAGGTTGATGGCTTATAGAAAGTGAAAGGAGAGGAAGCGCCACACCCCGTCCAGAAACGCACCGCATAGACGCAGCCGCAGCACAGAATCCCTCCTGGTGCGGTCTAAATCCTGAGGGGACGTTTGAATCAACTTAACAGGAATTAGACCGGCCCCATTTCTTAAACGCTGCTTCTCCCTCAGAGTCTTCAGATAAATTCCTGATAATCGTAAATATGCCGATTCGCACCGGCATGATGAGCGGGGTGAAGATGCTGCTGAATCTCCCCCATGTCGTTTTAGGTTCTCTGCTCCCTTCCCCCCTTCTTCCTCTTCATCCTCCTGCCTCCGAGCCGCCAGCCATGACCCCCCCATCCTCTTCATCATCCTCCTCCTCCCACCCTTCTGCTGACCTCTTTTCTTCTGCCTCTGTACCTTTCTTACTTCTACTTCCCTTCACTAATAAACAAAACCAGTTTAGTTCACAAAGCTAAAACAGAAGCAGTGAAGGAACAATTAGACTTTTATTCTAATTAATCTCCAATATAAGTAAGTCTCATGTGACGTCACACTTCCCTGAACTTTGTAACTGGCAGCCATCTTGGTAGGCAGTCTGTCCTCTCAGTGAAGGGCTGTAGAACTGGGTGGTGTAGAACTGGTTGAACTGGGTGATGTAGAACTGGTTGAACTGGGTGGTGTAGAACTGGTTGAACTGGGTGGTGTAGAACTGGGTGATGCTCTGTCTTCCTGGTTTTAGTCAGAACTTCAGCAGCAGCGTTCTGGATCAGACAGTTGCAGTAATCGATAATCTAATCTAAAGATAAATGCATGGATGAGTTTCTCTGAGACATTCGTCCTCTAATCTTGGAAATGTCCTTCAGGTGAAAGAAGGCCGACTTTGTAACAGTCTTTATGTGAATCTGAAGGTTCAGATCCAGTTTTCGGGCCTGATTTCTAGTTTCCAGCTGTAATAACTGAAGCTGTGCGTTGACTAGATCGTTCCTCTTTAGGTTTAAAGATAATAACTTCAGTTTTGTTTCTGTTCACCTGGAGAAAGTTGCGTCTCATCCACACATTACTGGAACTAGAACTGATGTCCAGCATGTGTGGGGTCTGCAGAGATGTTAGCTGCCCTTTTTCTGATGGACATTTAGATTTTGGGAAGTTCTTTATTGTGTGTAATGAGAACTGCAGCAGCTGAAAATGTAGCAGATGTTGTGATTTTGGTCGCCAATCGAACCGAGTCCGCCGGACCTTCAGGTGTGAAAACACCTGTAAGATGCCGTTGGGAGAATTTTCCGTCTTTTTTTTGCTCCTCTAAGTTGAATTTCCGTCTCTGTTTCCACCTTCAGATGATTCGTCGTCAGAAAGCGGCAGCGGTAATGGCCTACCTGCCCTGACTCCGCCCTCCTCTGCTGTGACGGACGGCGCCATCATCAGGGAAACCGAGGTCGTTAACGGCGGCGGCGGCAGCTCGGCACCGCTGGACTTCAGCAGGCCGACCTCTTCTTCTTCGTCGTCGGAGGACCAGCAGGCGGGGAACCTGAGCGAGCGCCTGCCGCTGCCTACCTCACACCTTCCCATCACCGTGTCGGCCGCCGCCGCCGCGCTGCTCGGCGCGCTGCATCCCAACGCGCCCGAGGAGCTGCGCAGGAAGTACCCGCTGGCCGCCAAGCCGCCGCATTCGGCGCTGCCGCACGCACACAGCACACACACACCGACACACGCCGCCGAGCTGCGACTGGACCGGGACGGACGGGACTACGGCAACAAGGTGAGACCACAAACCTGATCTGAACGAAGCACACAAAATTATATATACGGAACTACAAAAAAATTTCACTTACAAATCTTTTTTCAAACTTTTTTTCAGTTGAAATTTTTTTTCTTTATGGCAAACGTTATGGCCTCAGTGTAGCTCCATACCTCTGGCTTATCTACATGTAGTGGTATAAGTTATGCTAACTCCCGTATGTCTATATCTACCATGTTGCTCGTGGCTTTGTGCTGCTTTCTGAGATCATCAAAATTGTGACTTTTTTCCTCAGGATATTTCAGTCAGAATAAAAAAATAAATAAAAATAAAAATCAGTGGCCCTAATCCTCTTCTGGACTGGAAAGACCATGATTCTTTTTTTTTAGATTTTTTTGATTTTCTACTGGGAATTTCTCATAACTAATGAAAAATCAATTCTAATTAATAATAATAATAACTAGTGATTCCTGAGCAGCTTTTTGCATATTCCCACTGGTGTTTTGATAATTTCTTTTGTGATGAAATTTTAATATTTGGGGTTGGAAAGCCTCCAAACCATCACCCTAATCTTTTGCCCTTTTAAAAGATTTGTAATCTAAGATAAAGATGACTTCAATTATCAATTACTCAGATGAATTTTAAAGAATTGACACATTCAGCAGATTTTTCATTTATATTGATATAATATTAATATTAAATAATAATAAAAATAAATACAAAAACTGAGCTAACATTTTGTTATTTCCATCTCGTTGCTGTTTTTTGGAGATGAAATTGTTGGAAAATCTCTAATATTAGTTTTCACTAACAGATTACAGATTATAGCAACTGCAGCTTTTTCTAAGAAAAGAGACATTGTAATATAAAAGCATAAAAATGAAGTAAAACCAGATTTTTTTCTGTTTTTATATAATTCAACTTGTTTTTTTGCTCTCTACGGTGAACAGAAGAGAATCTCTTTGAAAGAAAGTAATTTTCTGCTTTTATTCAGACTGGAAAAGCCGTAATCTGTGGGAGCTTTTGCTGGTTAATTAATAAGGACACCCACGTCGCCTTGTTCTCTATTAAAACCCTGAATTATCCCAGACAAATAAAAAGCAGGAGCTTCTCTTGTTTGTGCTGCAGCTGAAAGCCAAACAATGAACTCTGGCCTTGGAGGCGCCGTGTTTCTCCCAGACCCGGTTTGGACCCGGTTCGGACCTGGTTCAGACCCGGTTTGGACGCAGCGCGGCGGCTTCACGTTTCTCACATTTAGACTCAGAACAAACGAGCCGGCCGCCATTACGGAGCAACAACACGTTTCTCTGCGTTGTGGGCGTTAAGTACACTTTTAGTGTTTTTTTCCTGGCTTTAAATTCGCTGACAGATTATGACTGTACATTCAGTATACATGGGGGGGTTCAAAGTGTGGCCCGTGGGCCATTTGTTGCACCTGTACTGATTTTATTTTACGGCCCCAGACTAGAATTTAAAGGGAAAGTATTTTATAAAATCTACTTTTTTTAGCTTTACATTGTGTTATAAAGCAAACCTTTGATTCTTTTATGCATGTTTGAGAAATCCTGTAGTCTCCATGGCAACCATTCAGCTGCGACAAAGGCCTGGGTGGACCTAGCCCCGCCTTCAAGGCGCAACTCCCACACAGCTCCTTCAGACTAGCCAGCAGCAATTAGCAAACACTTGGTAAAACTGCTGAATTCATTGTAGGAGCTACTGTTCAGTAAGAAGCTGGTAAAGACAGATTAATAGAGGAGCCATGTTGTGATGACTTCAGAAAGAGCAGGAGCTTCTTAAAGAGACAGACCCTCATTTTCAAGGTATTAAACTACAAAGTCAAATTTCTTTTAAGTCATATTTTATATATTTGGCTTTTTTTTAAGAACTGAAGGGAACACAGTGACTTGATTGTGCTATAAAATGGCTGCTATGTGCCTGGAAAACATAATTTTTTATGTTTTTCTTGAAAATGGAGACATAAAATATTTGTGAAGTTAATGCTCGTTTTTGTATTTTTATTTTTTTGTCTTTTGAGAGATTGGTGTCAATTTATGTTAGAAACAAAGTTCTTGCTAAAAATAACTAATTCTAACTCTGTGATTAACTGTTTGTCTGCAGACCATTGACTTATTCTGTGTAATAATACTCTTATTGTTATTTTATATTGTTATTACTGTTATTATAGCCATTACTATATTTGAGGGCATATTTTTGTTATATTTTTAGTTCAATATTTTAAATATATTTTTAATATTTAATTATTTTTTGCTTACCTTGCAAAAATAATAAAGAAAATAAACATACGGGTTTGAATAATTTAGAGTTTTACTCTGTGTAGAATTTTTAAATTCAACTAAAATGTTTCAGTTTAATTTCCAGATTTTGTTTTTGCATCTCTGAGCATAGAAACCCGTCAGTAAAGAGTTTCTGCTATTTGCTTCTTGAATTAACATTAAAAATAGGAAAAATCCATCAAAACAAAATAATATAAATAAAACATGGTCAGGTCTCAAGACGACAGAACATATTTTTGACTGAAAGCTGTTTTGCGACTTTAGGAGCAGGAAAAGAGCAAAGCATACGTTTCCATGACAACCGTCCTCAACACCTCGGTGAATGTTTGCAAGCTGTGAAGCTAATTTATACCTTTTCCAAAGCTACACTTTCTGCTGTTTGAGTGGAAAACTGTCAGGTAGAATAATTTTTCTTTTTTAAAGGAAAATTCAAACCGACTTGATAAAAATAATTATTTAATCACATAAATGTTTGAAATCACAGTTTTCAAACAGACTGATGTTTTATCAACTTTATTCCTCTGAGTTATGATCAGTGCTGGTCACATGTCCAGTAATGTGCCAATAGTGGAGCTAGATGTCCATCTGGAGGTTTGGCTAGCTTTGAAAACATTTAGCATGATTTGTGTTTTAGCATTAGCTTCCACTAAATACCATGTTGATGTAGCTCTTTAGCATTAGCTTCCACTAAATACCATGTTGATGTAGCTCTTTAGCATTAGCTTCCAATAAATACATGTTGATGTAGCTCTTTAGCATTAGCTTCCACTAAATACATGTTGATGTAGCTCTTTAGCATTAGCTTCCACTAAATACATGTTGATGTAACTCTTTAGCATTAGCTTCCACTAAATACATGTTGATGTAGCTCTTTAGCATTAGCTTCCACTAAATACCATGTTGATGTAGCT
>CAEFZY010069935.1:0-13815 GCA_903066815.1 Brachyrhaphis roseni
TGTGTGCATGGTTGTTTGTCCTGTTTGTCTCTATGTTGCCCTGCGACAGACTGGCGACCTGTCCAGGGTGACCCCGCCTCTCGCCTGGAACGTAGCTGGAGATAGGCACCAGCAACTCCCGACCCCATTAGGGACAAGGGTGAACAGAAAATGGATGGATGGATGAATGGATGGATCCTTCATTGCTTGTGCCTAAGTTATTAGCACCACTGCTTATTACGTATATTCTATAGAACCCTCTTTTCAACGCTTATTCTTCCAGAAGACATAAAGTTGGAGTATAAACGGTAACAGTACTTTTTGTCTGGCTGTTTCGGGTCTCTTCAGCCTGCCCAAGAAGTTTTCACCAAGAAGCAGTTCATGGCAGAAGGTTGAATTTTTCTGGTAAACTATGTTGAATTGGGTAAATATTGCAATTAAAGACCTTAAAACTTTCAGTGTATATTTAAAATGTACTGGAATTAACAGTATTCACAATGAAATTTATTTTAACAAGAACATTGGACAATAAAATCCTTTATTTTACACCAAGTCTAACTGGAGTGTTTGTTGAAAAACTAAATTTTAATCTTATCTGACTAGAACATACCATTCCAATTAGAGCACCACCAGCATTTATCAGACCCAATGCATTTTTATTGGTGTTGGAAAACCTTTAACAATCTGTTGGCATGTAGATTGTGTCTAATGGTTGTTCTGGAGACTTGGCAGTATTATAACTAATAAGCCACCCAAGTCTCCACGTGATGGCAAGATTAAATAGGTTTGTCACATTTTCAGTTGCTTTAAATGGTTTAACTGTTGCTGTGATTGCAGCTATTATTTTGCAGTCAGGCTGGCTCGTTGTTCTGTTTTGGCTGAACTGAACAAGCTTTTGAACCCAGAACAACAAAACGACTCAATATGAGCACCCAGTATGTTTTATTATCATTAACAGAACAACAAACTGTATTATTTTCTATTTCACATCTTATTGGCACACAAACAAAATTTACATCCACAGAAATTCCCACAAAATGCAAACTAGCTTACTGTTACAGTTTAAATGTGCTCAAGAAGAGCTCAGCGCAACACATTACTGACCTCAGAAAAATTTGTAGATTTACAAAAGGGGCAGTTCTTCATCAGACCTCCCTAACAATTTGAGTTTTCATTCGTGCTGTACAGTAGAAATACTTGAAAGTGGAGGCAGAGAACAAGCACAGTTATGTACATGTTAAATATACGAAAAATTGCACGTTATTCTGTAGTTGCAGGTTTGACTATGACTTAAAAGGTTCAAATAGGCACACCATGGAAACTCACTGCAAAGGTAGGCTAGTCCTCAAAACTCTTAATCACACAAAGTTTGATGAGAAACTTTGCAAATAGATGGACAGGATAAATAGTGTTGACTGCAAACGTGTAAAATAGTCCATATTTACAGCAATACTCCTCCATCACAAACATTCTTGTGTCATAGAAGGCCTTATGTATTGTGTTGTAGCTACAGTGCAGTATGACAAACTCTGCAGAGCACCATCTAACAAAAACATGTTAATAGCAGGGAATGTCAGAACGTCATGCTAAAAAGCAAAGCATTAAGAATGGGAAAGAGCAGAGTATTAAATCAGTGTTCCTGGGCTGGTAAAGTCATGGGGAAAAGCTTTGAAATGATCCAGCGTGTCGTGTTTAATGCAGTCTGTGCAGTTAACCTCCCCACCTCTTCAGTCTGATCTAAAAGGAGTGTCACAGACATGCAACCGTGGTGCTGCTCTACCCATACGGATACAATGATTATAAAGGGTTGTACGCATGTGTGGGGGTCCGGTTGTTGTGTGAGTGTGTGGGTGTGTGAGGGTGTCATAACCCCGTCTATATAACTTCTCTGCTGTTCCTGATCGCACAACACAGGACCATGCTGAAGATCATTCCAATAATCTGAAAACAGACAAACAGGTAACAAGATGAAACTCCTAATTCATTATTGTATGAAAATCACAAGCCAGTACCTTTAGCGAGATATTCAAACATTGTAAAAGACCAGAGTTTAAGGTGAAAGTTTTCCAAATTCTCACCATTACTCCAGCGATGCCAATCCCTATATATCCAATGATGAGCAGCTTTTCATCGAAGAAGTTTAATATTGCAGTATGACAGTCCTAAAGACTCAAAGAAAGGAAAGGTTTAACAAATAAGAATCTGAAGTGCTGCGATGGACTGGTGACCTGTCCAGGGTGTACCCTGCCTCTCGCCCGAAATGTCTCGCTGGAGATAAGCACCAGCACCCCTCCCGACCCCACTAGTGACAAGGGTGTAAGAACATGGATGGATTGATGGATGAATCTGAAGTGGTCAATCAGAATCAGTCTAATACTGCCACCATGTGGCTAAGAAGTGTTACAATTATCTTACCGTGTCCTCTGTTTGGTCTGGGCATAATTCTGGATTTTTCTCCAAAGTGGTAGCTCCACAGCAATTCAGCTATTCATGCAAAAGGTAAATAAATATGGTTATGACAGTGTTTCAAGATCTAAGAACAACAAATGAGACAAAAAAAAATACAATGAGACAAAAGCTACGCTGTACTCACAGTTTTGTGATAAATTAGGGCTATGGCAGTGCCATTAATGTCATTATCAGCAATAGAGTCGCTGTAAAACTTCTGGATTTCCTCAGCAATCTATTATAAAAGAGAAAAAAAAGGAGTGATTAACTCCTGGCATTTTGACAAACTGAGATAACCGCTTAATTTGTTCTTTAAACAATAATCAATTATTTCACCTGTTCTTTGTTCAAGAATCCAAACACACCAGCAGTGATCTCTGCTCCAAAGATTATCAGAAGACAGGCAAAGAACTGCAGAAGTGGGAAAGAAGGCTTATTGTTGCAAATACATTTTTATTTATGTATTTATTTTTTCACATTATCTGACCTCAGTGATCATTTACAGTACAACCTATGATTTAAATATAGACAATCTCTGAGTGTTTTTAAATGAATCATAGGTAAAGTTGTTAAATTAGTTCATCAGTAGCTTCTTTTAAATTCAAAAATAATTTCAAAGCATTTTCAATAAGCAAAAGAAACCCTGTCCTAGCTAATATATAAAACAAGAAACTAGAAATTTATATTAATCTCCATAGAAATTTAAAGTGAAGGTTTACGAGTTCTAAGATTTTGAGCGACAAAAAATAAGATCAAGTTTTGCATTACAGCAACACAAGTTTAGTTTTAAGCACTTGAACTCACCGATGCAAGAAGACACTGAGACTCCCGTATGGCACCAAAACAACCGAAGAACCCAACGACCATCATCAGGCCTCCTGCACCAAGAAGGATGTAAACAGCTGCAAAAAGACAGAGAAGGGTTGATTATGATTATTCAGTGGTTGTTAATTTTTCTCAGAAAATCTAAACATTTGAGGGAAGAACAATCATTTTCCTGCAGTTCACAGCTTCACCTGATGGTGGCAGCATGATCCAACGTGCCTTCATGTCTTTGGGGAGGTTTATAAAAAGACTGTTGTGTTTGGGTAACAGCAGAAACATGTAGGTGGAAACTTCTTTACCACATCAAAACTTCAGAGCGGCCTCCCATCCCTCACAGTTGGATTATCAGCCTTCTCCTACACCGAGTTTCACAGCTTTCTATGGAGATAAATGCTAGCTGCCAGCTTGATTGCTCCTTTCAAAGAGATTATTTTTAGGATATGGGTGTTTGTAAATGGTTTTGACACACTGCCTCTAGAGTGTAAATAATGTATCTAAAATCTAAAGTAAAACTGATTTATTGAGATGAGAAGATGACAGTTCCACTAAAATTATCTGGTTTTGGCCCCTCTTATGGCTTCCCTGTCATTAGGACAGGGAAGCCATAAGATCTTTCCTGTCGTTGATGAATCACTGTTAAATTAAAAGCAAAACTGATTTGAGCGAGTTTCCACTGTGTTATTTTGGTGCTGTTTTCAGATGTAGGCTTTGTTCTTTCATGTTCTTGGAAACTGAAGCAGTGGAACAGACACGATCCGTCTCGTAAAGCTGCAAATCAAATTTTGGATGACTCAAATGCTGGAAACCACGACCATCTCTGCTTGTCTCCAGTCTGGTTGACGTCACCTCCTCTGTCTGCTCCCCTTCTCCCAGCCTTCACTACTGAGTCCTCCTCTACGCTGCAACTATACACCAGGCTGCTCCCCGAGGTCCGTGGTTAGAGTCTAATCACCGCAGCAATATAATTAACCCACATGGGCCCAACGCAAGCTGTTGTTTTCCTGTTGGCGAACAAAAGCACAGGGAAATGCAAGCAAGTAGATTGCTGACCTGCAGGGAGCTGAACAGTGGTATGATCAGATTCGAAGCAAATTTTCTGGCCCAACATATCTGCAATGGAAAATATGTTGGGCCAAAAAAGCTTCCACTGTATATAAAAGGTGTCAACACATTTTCCATTAGTCAGTCATTTTAACCCTTGTTCCTTTATAGAACTTCCTGTTAGTGAAACCAGTGACATCTTGCAGACACAGACCAAGCAGCCCTGGTGGTTTTAAAAGCAGGTATAAGACAGAAACAGGCATTAGTAAGTGTAAACATCTGCATTATCTCTAAGTTAAACTCTGTCCCTATCTTATATACACATGCAATGGTTCTATACACACTGGAAAGTGCAGCGATGACAGTAAGGCAAGTGAATCATCCACAGGGAATGCTGTTCTTTTGTCTTATTAAGGTGTGTATGCTCTCTGTGCCTGAGGTGAATAGTTGCTAGTGATGCCTTACTATTGTTTTCAGGAACTTATGATGGCATTTATTTTGTTGTGACTGATCCTTGGCACCATGTTGCAAATAAACAGATGCCCAAATTGCTCCAGGTGTCATTCAGCCTGAATCTAATTTCATAAAATGAGAAGAGTAAATCAGATTTACGCTGCACACACTAACTCATTGGAGATGCTGAGCTGCCTCCGGTAATTATGCACCTACTCATTTACTGAGGCTACTTCAGATTTTTAAAGCTTTAAAGCATCATATGTAGGTGGAACATGAGCTGTTACTAATATTATTCTTCCAAGAGGAAGGGTTCCACAGAGCAGTATTGACTTGCTGACAGAACTGTTTATCAACCAGTTGCTCTTCCATGAATCTAAACAGGGATATATTTTCTATATTGTCAACCATAATAACAAGGTTTCTGATTCCTATGTACAGGAAACAATATAAAAAAAGTATAATTAAATTTCCTAATGTTGTTATATTTATATAAACCTCAAAATGGCACCAGAAATATCTATTATTTTCAAGAAATGTATTTCTAATGAGGCTACTGACATGATATGCTGATATTATGTTATGTTATTGCTTAGAAGCAATGACATTCCTAAATATGTATCATTTGTAATAAAAGATGCATCTACAGCTAAAAACATTGTTCTAACATCTACATGACTTACAATGTGGGGCTAAACTGTAGATTATGTTTTAGATTAAATTTAGCAAACAGTTTTTTTTTGTTTTTCTTTAAAGAAATGTAGTGAAGCCACAGTAAATACTGTCAAAAATAGATAAAAAAAAATAAAAGTAAAAATACATTTAACTGACAGGTGTTTGGATATTTGCATGCAACCAAATTGTAAAGATATCTCACCCTGACTTTGCATAAATTTCCACAGCTTTCAGTGCGCAACATTTTTTAAATTCTGTGCACCAAGATATAACGGTTAAAAAAAAAGAGACAATCGGAGCGTTTCCATCTGACACACCCAACCTGCTCCTCCTGAGGGAGGAACTGGTTCCATGACAGGACAGCAGGGAGTTGATGAAGTGAAGTCACCATTTTAGGTCATGCTCTAAACGGGAGCAACAAGAACAGGCTTCTTTCAAAGCGTGCGCTCCTACACAGAACAAGAAATAGAGAGCCTGTTGTATTGAGGACTGAACACTGAGACTGCTTGTCTTCTCTACTGTATGTCTTAATAATCTGCTGTGTGTTTAGTGGGAGTTATGCAAAAAAAACAACAAAAAAACTCATTCAGTATTCAAAAAGCCACCTGACTACATAGTATCACCAAGTTAATGTGATAACATAACCGAAACAGGGCTGTATTTCTAACATTTCCAAAGATCTCAGTGAGCAGTTCACTTATTCATTCATTCTAACAATCCAAATCTGTTAGGCAATGCAAGATACAACAGTTTATAACTTATAAACATTTTCACTCAGCAGTTTTGCAGTTTCCAAAATTCACAGATTTTGCTGCTATTGTCCCCGGCAGATCCTTCTGGATCTGAGTAAGAAGCCAACTTTGAGGTGTTCCTTTCGGTTTATTTTAGGATAAAAAGAAAAGCTCCGGGGGCGCCACATGGCTCAGTGGTAGAGCAGATGGACTATTTACAGAGGCTACAGTCCTCAACGCAGTTGTTCTTGGTTTCGATTCTCAGCCCTGGGCCATTTGCTACATGTCTTCCACTTCTCTCTCTGCCCTTCTTCCTATGCAGCTACTGTTAAATAAATGCCATTAAAAAAAATTAAAAAGGAAAGCTTCACAGTAATTTAAGTACATTCATTTCCACAAGCCATAGTGTTCTTTAAGGTAAAATGTTTATGTTTTAAACTAAAAATGTATGCAACTATGTCGAGTAACCACCACATAGAAGCCAGCAGTGTTCTTTCACATGAGAGAAACTTTACAGTAGATTCAAATCTAACAGGAAGCAACATATGTGGTAAGTGGTTAATTGGCCGCATGAATAACCGCACCCATCTTCCATCTAAATGGTATGAATGCAATTTTTTTTACTAATGCTTCCACTGAAGATGAAATTGCAGTGATGAAAACAGCAATATTCAATAAATTGGAATATCCATTCCCATTAGGTTTCATCAAATTAATAAATAAATTAATAATAACACCCTTTAAGCTGCTATAAATTACATTTCATTTAAGACCACGTTTTATTATTACATCTGCTTCTTTTATTGGTCTGATATAATAATCTGACCTGCTAAGAAATTAAATGTTGGATTTTCATTCACTGTAATTATTAAGTGAATTGGGATTTGCTCATGCATCCTGACATAGGTTTGCTTCTCTGGAAGACAAAAACAAAGGAGGAACCGGCAAGGTTTACACTTAGATAATTCGCATTAACATGTGATATAATTAGCTCGTTCATAAGAGGCCCACTGATGTCATGTAGCTAATGATGTGAGCTTATATTTTAGGTTTAAATATGTTAAAGTTAGAAATAGAAATACTTTATGATCAAGTTTACAGCTATGTGCTGTTTTAAATTTGGTATTGGCCTAAATTGAAACACGGATTCAAAAGATCTATATGTAGCATGGTGCCTTCTTCAAATGTAAATTATATTGTGTAAGGTGAGCGAGGGAGACCAAAAAACTGCAACGTACCGATGAAGAAGGTGTCAGGAGCGCCATCGCCTGTCAGGAGCTTCACTGTGTTCGGGTCAAACCTCAGCCACAGTCCCACAGCCAGCACCAACAACCCTGACAACTGCAAAACAATCACATTTCCAAAGTAATAATTAAATGAACCGAAAATACAATAAATAATAAAGATTTCTGAAAATTATTTTTCTTATTTCTAACAGTTGATAGTAACACTTTGAGCCTTATTGTCCTTCTTCTTTCCTTGACAAACAAGAAAACAAAGTACTAATCCTTTGCATAATTGTTAAATGAGGTAAGTATTTTGAATGCTCCTAATAATTTTGGGTATGTTTTGTTCTTTATTAAGTTTTTTTCCATAGTAGTTTAATCTTTGCTTATTAGATATTGACATGGGGTATTTATGGGGTGTGGTTATGGACACAGAACGTTAAACTGAAATAATAAAAATAAATGACCAGATCATTGACTGATCAAACCCCTAAAATTAATCTATGGTTTGCTTCTTTTTGACTATATCATCTTGTTAGTTAACGTTCTTCAGTAGGTGGCGCTGTTGCTGTTGTCTCATCAGTGAGATGGTTTCTGATGCTCACTGCCTGTTTTTCTTTCTGTTTATTCAAAACAGGCACGTGCTAGGAATGTTAATGGTTCACCTCTTCAGCGACTCTGGCCCTGTTAAAAGAAACTGAAAAGAAAAAGTTCAAGTATGTTTGCTGTGAATTGTCACTCCTGTTTTAGGTGTGGCCAGACTTGAAATAAACCCTGAAAAAATTGTTTTTTTTTTCTCAAACCCCACATGAACCAAAACCTTAAGATCCTAAGAAGACAACCAAAATGTGTGATCAATAAATAGCACCTTCTTCTCTTTTTTCCTAGTTTTTTCCCTAATCCTATTAGGTAATCAAGCGTTACCTGATTGCCTAATGGGTATTATCAATAAAAGAAGATTCTTGCTGCAGTATCTCACTGTTCTACATGGACTATTAGAACAAGAACATCAGGGGGCCATCTCCCAGGGTGCACTTCAGCCACTGGTTGTGCCAGCCTCACAGCGCCTTGGTGATGTAACTCACGTTGGCATTGGCTGCATGTTGGCTGTGCACCCCAAAATGACAGCGCACTGTACGCCTCTTTTGGCTCCAGCCACAAGAGCTCTCCTTTCTGTCTCAAATCAGCAAAAACAAAGAGGCTGCTGTCAGTTTTGGGGTGAGACAAGAGATCATCTTACAGAGCACAGAATCAATGCTGCCTCTTAAACTCATATATAGTGTATCATTTAACAGTAAAACACCAGTACTCAGCTGACAACCAAAATGGCATTTGCCTTTGTATCAGTATTGATTTTCCTCTCTGAATGAGCAAGAAATGAAAAGTAGCTCTGGTTCTGAATTTACAACTAATAGAAGATTATGTTAATTTAAACCAGGGGTGTAATCAAATGAAGATGTAACTGATGCCAGCAAAAACTGAAGCTGTTATACAAGAAATTGAAGAACAGAAGAGGAAAAACAAACAAAAAAAAAATCTAAATTCTCTTTAACAAGCCTTCACATGCAACTTTTCTTTCATTCTTTGCAATTTACTTAAAACAATCTAAAAATATTCAGTACTGTAAAAAATATATTTTTTGCTTTCTTGTCTCTCTTAAATGTTAGATTATCTAACTAATTTTACTGTAATATCTGCCAATGATAATTTGAGCAAAGAGAAAAGGAAACAGGGTCATAAATGAAATACATTACATAACTGTCTCCTAAACCTCATAACCACACTTGACAGCAGCAGGTTATGAGTCTGTGGAGGAATTTTGATGCACATTTACATGTATTGGACTTAGGTCCAGACTTTGACTACCTCCATAATCATTTTGTGACAGGCTTTTGTGTTCTTTTTACAGAACAGTAGTTCTCCTTTGGGATTCTCCAGGAAATGCATTTTCTGCCCTGTAAGATCTGGTTCCTTTGTGAACTAATGAAAGAGTTGTCAATGCGGTCTTAGAGTAAGTTTGGTTAGCCATCCACATCTTGGAACATTCACCACTGTTGTTTCATCAATTTGTAGATAATGGCTCTTACTGTGGTTCACTGCAATAAAGAAGCATTAGAGACTACTTTGTATCTCTTTAAAAACCAATAGATGTCACTTTTTTTACTTGCCTTTTCGAGAAGTTTTATTTTTATTATTATTGGAGCATAATTTGTTTCTTTGTGAGATATTTTACCCTACTTCATGCTGTCAGAATGGTGCTATTTAACGGGTATATTGATTCTGCAGATTAGTAATTACGCCTGGGTGTGGCTTGTGAAATTGGGCCAGCTTTCCAAGTTAACTGAGGCTTGACTTCTTCTTCATATAGACTAGGCAGCAGCAGCTGATTTATGTCAATGATGATGCATGAAAAGCAAGCACCATGTAGCCAAAGGTCCATCTAAAATTTCTGTAAGCAACTCATCAAACTAAAACAAACTGATGCAGCATCTTCCTCAAAATGAATATGCCTCCTAAAAATGCTCTGTGCTGAACCCAACATTGGAACAGGAAAGTCACAACACAATGCCAAATCAGAAGGGATATGTGTTGGAAACATAGCAGCATAGTGTAGCTCTAATGAACAGTATGTGCTGTAGAATAGACAGGGTGCTTTACATGCAACATAAATCATTCTGAATGTAACAGAGATTGTCTTTGCTAAATGAATATTTAAACACACTTTATACATCATTCATTACAAGGCTGCTATATTACTTCAGATCTATTAGATTAATAAAAATGAAAAGTAGATCAATATGTGTATTAAGATGGGTTGAAGTAGGGAGGTAGTGCAGACTCAGAGGATGTGTACTGAACAGGTGCTTAATAACGATCTGCAGAAATATATTCTCTTTAAAACTCTTAAATTAGGCTCCCATTAAAACACAGTATAAACAAATGGTACGCATATTGCGTGTCATAAATACTGAATATGTAAACACCACTGCGAGGCGAAGTGGATCACAAAGGCGCCAACAGTTTCTTGCCACCGGAAAAGATGATTATGTCGCTTAAAAACGACGGAAATCTTCTGCCTTTGCGATTGTATGATAATCACAAAACATCAGAATATGCCCACACATCAGAGTGTTAAATATGAACAACAACGTCTCCACGCAAATTCATTTCCATCGCGGACTCACCCAAAAGATGAAGTTGAAGGCGAACAGCAGATATTTCACGCATTTCATCCCGCCTTGCACTTTGCTCATGATGTCGCCTGATTTGTCGATTTGTCCGATCAGAAGCCTTTGTCTTGTTTTTGTTTTATGTTGCGAACCGTCGCGTCTTACCACTGAACATCAGCCCCATGCAATGATGATGAAGACCTGCCCCGTTAGTCTATATGAAAACATGCGCACAAGCTGCTCAGGCTGCCTGGGAAGCTGCTACCGCCCAATGGTGATGCGAGCGCTCTCGAGGAGGGGTCCATCAGGGTCCATCAGGGTCCATTAGGGACCCTGAAAAAAAAACAAAACATCAAACGGTTCCTCCTCATGGGTTACATCAGTATTTGACGTTGGCTTTAATGACCTGGTCAATGAGAAATTCTGCTGTAATCTATTTTTTTCAACTGGCCTCATTTGCAAGAAAAATTAGTTTGCAGCTATGATTAAATCCACGAATTATATAACAATCTGTGTGAATCAGGGGGTGTAACAGACGTGGCATCTGTTATTTTTATTCTATTTTTGATCAATCTAGTTTTCATTTGTACTCTTGTAACAAGAGCTGTTATTGTTGACTTGAGAGACATATTAAAACGGGAGGAAACTCTTTGATGTATATGTACAACAAAAAATTGCCTCTTTTTCCTAAACTCTTAGGAAACAATGTATGCTGTTTTTGTTGTTGTTGTTGTTGTTAAAAAAGAAAAAGTTTATGAATAAAAATCTGATCATTGTGGCATGCATGCATGGATAGAACCACCTTTTTTGTACTTGCAGCTACAGGTGACTTAGAGTACATTTCTAACAGTATTGTCTTTGCAAATTTGGACCACAGTCAGACTGGAAGAAAATAACTGGTAGACATCTAACAGGGTTTCTTCCAGTATTGCCTTGTTTTGCTCAATCAGCCCTCCCAGTAACTGTGACCAGCTTCACTGTAAGGATGGTATTGTTTGTATTTCAATTCATAGTGTAAAATTATGGAACAAGTTAAATGATGAGTTAAACCAAAGTCAAAATGTTATAAATTTTAAAAGGAAATATAAAGAGGTAATTTTCACAAGATATAGAAATATGGGTGAGAGATAGCACTAATATGTATGTAAATTGAGGCTAATGCATATAAGTGTGTGTGGGTATGGCTGTATGAATGTATATATTTAGACATATGTAATCCCAGATCAAATGGAAAATTAATTAACCTATGTTTATTTTTTTACTTTTTTGACTTAATAGTGAGGGTCCGTCTGAAAATATGGTATGGGTTTATGGGGTAGGAGTTCATAAGTTTCTTGCCTCTTCCTTTTTGAGCATGTTAAGATCACTGTGGTACAAAAATATGTATCTTTTGCATTCTTTTTTCATGTGTGTGATTTTACTTCTATCATGTTTGAAATAAATAAATAAATACATTTTCATAGTAAGGATGGTACGGTGGGTTTAGTGTGTTGTGCAGTGGTCATTTTTCACAATGCACAGCATTTTTCCATTTTGGGACAAATTTTCAGTTTTGGTCTCAGAGCACCATATTCCATCTTCCACTTTCTTGAGACAGACTGCATCGGTGACTCAACCAGCTGATAAATAAGGCTAACAATGCAAACTTATACAGAAAAAGTTCCTGCCCACTGTCATCATCATTTTGAATGACTCTTTGAAGAAACTTGGCTAGTTTAAGTTGAAACATCATTTAATTTTCCTTTGGGTTTAACAAACTCTGTTAAACGAAATTTAATTGAAATAGCTTGTCCTGTCAAGACATTCTTCCAACTGTGCTGTGGATTTCTACAGTTTTGTCAGAGTTACCGTGAGCTTCTTGGCTGGCCTTGTGATGAATCCTTTCCATGCCTGGCCTGTGTGTTTAGATGGATGTTCATCTCTTTATAGGTTTACAGTTTTCCATACTGTTTTCATATTTGGATAATGCACTGAATAGTTCTGTCTGAGGTTTTGGATATTGTATAACAGAACCCTACTTTCAACTTGTCCACAACTTTTTGTTTGACAGGTCAGACATGTTTACTAGTTTAATTGTAAAAACACTTCAGGTTGATATATCACATTCCTTCCACATCACAATTATGCAGTACTTTGCTTAGGATAATCCTATAAAACCCAAATTAAAATGCATTTAAGTTTTTGGTTGCAATGTGACAAAATGTGAGGCACTGTACTTGTATAATCTGAAATACAGCAAAGGCAGGACGAAACTGTCCTACATGAGTCACTGATAACATTGTTTATTATGAAAATATAGTCTTATCTTGTGTCCACTTAACACACAGACTAAAACAGACACCAAGTCTACTCTTACACTAAGTCTACATCCAGACAGCTCTGCTTCCTCTAAAACTTCGAATACATTTATGATCTTCAAATAAAGTATTCAGTTCAGTCAAGATTTAAATTCTGCTTAAAGTGATTTTCCTGCAACTACAGAAGAAACTTGTATTTCCTGTCAGTGATATACAGATGGTATGTAGTGTCATGATTGGGAAAAAGTTTGATTCTGTTATATCTTGGGAAAAACTTGTCCTTGCAAGTGAAATCAGGAAGAAATGACATTCTCCCTGAATCCTCATGTTGTGAGGTCACGTTGCTGTGCTCTGTTGCCCTCATGTACAGTTTTGTTTTCAGAAATAGCACATTGTTTCATGACACAGTTGGACTTACGGACTTTTGCATGAATGGTTTACTTTAGATCAAAGAACTTGTGTCCCTTTTGACTCAACACAATCGATTCCCTGGAGAAATCTTTCTTCAAGACTGTCTGTTGCAGTTTTCATTTTTCAGACATTTTTTTTATTGCTTTTTCTTTTTCACATGATAAAAATTCATTTTCATGGGCTTTAAACTCATTTCAATTAGCTGGTTCTCAGGAATATTTGCTTTATTTCCTGTTGTTTATGTCTAAGTACATTACCAACGCTCTTTGTCATCTGTGCAGGCCGGAGGGGGTCAGCTGGGGTTCACCCACTCTGACATCCAAGCTTCTCATGTTTGTGCCGCCTTTGTTTTCTGCCATGCTGTGGGAGGGAAACAGCGACCCCACTGTTTGAGGACCAGTTTGGGTGAATCACGGGACACATCAGATCACTGCCTATTCATTTTATATATATATATATATATCTATATATATCTATCTATCTATAGATAGATAGATAGATAGATAGATAGATAGATAGATAGATAGATAGATAGATAGATAGATAGATAGATAGATAG
>CAEFZY010069942.1:0-25323 GCA_903066815.1 Brachyrhaphis roseni
GAGGGGGCGGGGGGAAGCGGACGGGGGGGGGGGGGGGGGTTGGGTGAGGGGGAGGGGGGGGTGGGGGGGGGGGGGGGGGGGGGGGGGGGGGGGGGGGGGGGGGGGGGGGCAACAACTCCGAAGACAATAGTTTACTGTGCAGGACGAGGGCCAAGGCGTGGTCTTGCTGGACAGAGGCTCTTCTCAGGGGACCAGCCCGAGCAGCTGTCTCAGCCTCTGGATCTCTGATACACACACACAGTTTCAATTCAGCATGAAAGCTGAAAGGATCCATGTTAAATCCCCCTTACACTCATGTTTCTCTCGGGGTGTGTGTGTGTCTGGGCCATTGTGTGTTGGTGTGTGAGAACACCAGTCGTTCTTTCCAGGCTCTGAGGAACGCGCAGACAGAGGTGGAGTGGGAGAGCCCCGGGGAGAGAAACGTAGCTCATAAACAGAAGCAAAACAAAGAAGCGATGGAGAGTGAAGCCCTTCATCCCTCCTGATCGCCGCTGATGCTGGCTCAGATAAACGATGGCGAGTGTGTGTCCGCAAACTCCCGGCATGCTCCTCGCAGAACGCTGCGTTTGCTCCTTGTTTTGGTGCCGATGTTGTGCCAGAAAGCCATGAATGTTTACAAGGCATAGAAAGTCACCTCCAAAATGAGACGACAAACCACTTGGGTGGAAATACAGTGGGGCGCAACATCAAGCTGGTCACATTTGAGTGGAGAACGGGCTGGTCAACAGACAAGGCAATTTTGAAAATAAAACTGATGGAGGTTTCAGAAGACCGAAGACTGGGGCAGATGATGAACCTTCAAGCAAGTTAACAATCCCAAACATACAGGCAGAGAGCCGCGGTGGGAATTTTAGATCAAAACATACTCATACGTCAGAATGATCTAAAAAAAAAAAAGACCTAAATCTAAGGGTCTGTGGCAAAAGCTGAAAATGAATGTTTACAGTTGCTGAGAACTTATTTGAGTAGGCTTTAGCTACTTTGCAAAGAGGATCGGGCAAACATTTTCATCTTTAGTTGTGGAAAAACTGGTAAACGTACAGCTGGAGGCCGAACTTGGATCAGCGATGTACCACCTGGGTCATCAAAAGAATAAAATGGCCGTCCTTTTTATTTTTTATGTGAAGACAGCTCAATATGAGATGTGTAAACAGATGCTGAGCATCATTAAGCATGTATGAGCAGTGCATCGGCACAAAACCCACCTGCCCTTCAGCTAAGGTCTAATGACAACAAACGCAACAAAAGCCTTGGGTGATCCGCCCAGCCTCGAGGGGGCCGCCGTAGCAGTCTATTCAGCCTCTCATTCACCTGTGAGAAGGGCTCAATGGGGGTTCATGTTATTAAAAGCTTTCATACACTTGGTCTGACAGCATTATGATTTGCGTGGAGGACACCCGCTCAAACGACGGTTGGTTTTTACATGATGGTTGAGGCTTTTGTTGAAGCGTCTGGCCTGGCTGCCGCTCTTAACATTGGGTTATTTTACTGCAGCGCTTTAATTTAGTAGATTTCCAACATAGACCTTGTAAGTATTACGCCACCCAAACACATGGATACGCAGACAATAGGCATGCGAACAAGCTAACCAGAAGGCATGGCTAGGTTACCGGTAAGAACGTGTACTTACAATCTGTAAAACTTTCCCATCACACCATTGCCACAGTTGGAGTTGGGGCGGCGGGGGAAATTACTACATTTAAAAATATAGTGTAAAAAAACTTTATTCCAAATGACCCATGTCATCCAATATCTTCAAAGAGTTGATGTTAATGGCAGAAAGGACCTCTGGTAGCAGTCAGTCTTGAAATGAATCTGAGGAGGCCTCTGACTGAAGACTGTTGCCGTATGACGGTCTCATACTAGACATCAGATAAACACCGCTGAACCTAAACATTAAATAGCAACATGCCTCGGACAAACCTGTCGTCTGTGTAGACTTATCCTGTTTAAAATGCAAACAAGCCCACTGCATTGTTTTGGCCATAAGGAAGAACGTCTTGGGTGTCAATAATGTTTTACATCAACAAAATAATGAAATGAGGGATTTTAGTGAGATGTTACCTGCAGGCAAGATGTGTTGTGAGGTGAATGAAAACATTAACATCGTATACAAATTACACAAAGTTTTTGTTTTTATATTCTATGCACAACAAAAGCAACTTTTAAGAAGCACAAACCAGAATCAGAGAGGCATGACTCTAGTGAGGTGGCATGTTCTACTTTACTACCACGTTTTTTGGGGGGAGTGTAAGCCAGGCAAGTGTTGTGGAGGGTAGTTTCTGTTGTTGTGATCATGTGACAGTTTGGTCAGGAAGAAGCGTTTTTTTGTTTGTTTGTTTTTTTTTCACAGACTGTTGTCTGTTGTGAAACTCCTGGTGGATAACTGTGCTGCTCTGTAACCCGTCAGGATGAACCGTTTTGACCCCTGACACACAGCTGCTCAGTGTGAGCAGCTGTGTGTCAGGCTCCTGCTTCCCCCTGGGACCAACATCAGTTAGGACGTCTTCAGCTGAAGACAACCGGACGCACACACCACATTGACACACACTGTACACCAGGGTAATGTCAACCTTAGGCCATGATGAGCTACGGAGGCTCCAGATGAGTCACAAAGGTGTTGCTGCCATCTAGTGGCGGAGGAGCGCTATTTGTTCCAGTACGGAAAATGTCTTTCCATATAGGGGAAATATTTGTGTGTAATAGTCACTACTACTATTATTGATAATATTTTTGAAAAAGATCTCTAAAGTCATCCATTAACAAGTGAAGACAAGTATCACCAAGCTAAAAATGAATTAACCTGAGCAAAATAAATAAATAAATAAAACAACAGCACGGGAAGACGGTGAAATAAATGAAATAATAATAATGTGAACAAAACTTGAAAAATTATGGAAGGAGCTCCATGACTATCAAAGCATTAATAGAACAACTTTTTTTTTTTTCACATTCATTCTGTTCATTTTAATTTTTCTTTGGATTCAGTGAAACATTTTTCAATTTGATGTTTGGAGATGGTTGTTTATACACTTTTACTATCAATCAAGTAGGGGCAAATTGGTTATGCAAGATGTAGCTAAACCACTCTAATTTTATTTTAAAAAATAAATAAAAATGTATTTTTCTTCATTCAATTCAAGTTATAAATCAGCTTTTATTTAAATGTTTTAGATATTTTTTTTGTGTTTGCCTACAATAGCTCCTGTAGTCCTTTTTGCACTCTTGTGCAAAAAGCAACTAGAATCATCTGAAAGAAAAAACCTTCAGATGATTATGATCAGTTTTCATGGATGCAGGTTTCACCAACTCAAACTTAAGGCTTTTTAGGACAGTTCTGCATAAAATGTAAAATCTCTATCACTTCAGAGATGCACAAAATAACACAGGGGATCAAAAATGTACATTTTGTGGCTCTTGGCAACAACCTTGTGCTTCTCACATGTCATATACTTCTAGCTTGCTGCTAGTACTTGGTTGCTAGCCAGCTAGCTAGCAAACAACTATCAGCAGCTTGTTACTGTTAGCCTTACATGAATAATGTATTCATGTCTATGGTCTTAACCACCTTGAGTCACAGAACGCAGTGAGTTATCTAAAATTAAGAGTGAGGTCTTAATTTTAAATAAATTAAGACTTTTTAAATATGCGCTATATTCAGCATTGCTTTGGACCAATTTGATTAATGAAAAGATTACGTGAAAATATCTACAAATCACACAAAAAAGCCTCATGTTGAATTTTTATTACTGAAGAAGGTGAGTTAGTTTTTTTATCCAGCTTATTATTGTGCATTCTGAAGATGAGACTGCAGATCATGCACTTTTCCTCACTGTAGCTGTAGAAAAACCAAATTAAAACATTAAGTCGTTCTGTTTCATAACCAATGAATAATGATCATATAAAAAAAGAAGAGCAACATAGATTGACAAAATCCAAAAAACACGGTACAAAAAAAATGTTACTCAAGGCTGAGAATCAGATGGCTGATTTTACACACTATTAAAACTACGTCACATAAATGTTTACACTACAGGGCAGTTTCTCCTGTCTGAGTCTGTAAGGACAGGATGAGATGTGGGTTAAAGAAGGAAGAGAAATCAAACATTGCTTCTTTTTATCCATCTAATAGCTTGAGAATGCTTTCTCTCTCCTTCAGAGCTTTCCAGGCCTGATCCTTCTCCTTCTTGGTCGGTGTGCGCTTCTTCTGCCTGGCGGCCATGATGCGCCGGAAACCCTCCATCACCTCGTTATCGGCCACCCTCACTCTCTGCCTCAGCTCCTGCTTGCGCATCTCTTCTTTTGCCAACCTGTGGAGACAGCGGCATGTCACAGGCTCAAAATTGACACCTAGACTTTGTTGGTGCAGTTCACACCAAAAAGGTACAATCCTCACCGGAGAAGCTCCTGCTTCCTGGCTCTGTTGTGGGCAATTAGGGCTTTGAGTTCCGCTTGTCTCTTCTGCAGCTCGGCGAGGACCTCGTCCTCCAAGTCTCCTCCTTGTCCGGGTCGCTCCTCCGAGTCCAGAAGCCCTTGAGCTATCAGCTCCTCCTTGATCCGAGCCTCCAGGGAACGTGTGTGAGGAACACTGGGAGCAAAGAAACCGGCAGGAAACTATCACTACCAGGGTGTGAGCAGGTTTCACTAACTCAAATTTAAGACTTTTAAAGACCATTATTAATGACATTAATTGGTAAGACTAGTCCTTGACATCCGTTTTTAAAATCAACCAAACTTCCAACCTCAGAGTTTGTGCTGCATCAAATGCTGCTCTTAGATCAGTGCTAGTACGAGTTGATTTTTAATGTTGAGGCAATGGCGTTCTTACAGAGTTATATTAAATAAATTAGAATATATGTCCCGATAAGTCTAGTTTGTCAGATTAAAAGGAGCTTTTTAAAATAATGACTTTAAGCAAGTATTTACAAAGCCCACATTTTTGTTTTATAAAATAGATGTTTTTACTGGTCTGATGTTATATTTTAGTCTTAAATGCCATGTTTTCACTGTAAGCAGAAAATCCATCATGATTAAGAGAAACTCGTTTACTGAATGGGTCTGTACATGATGTTGCAAATACCTGAACGCTTTTCCCTGACTTCGAGGGGAAGTCCCAGCTCCATCATTCGCGTCCTTTCCTGACATGTCCGGTATCGGAGAATCCTCCATGGGGGATATAATGTTCTCCTAAAACATAATGGGTGGGGGGGTGAGACAAAACTCCAAAGAATAGATTGTTTATGTTTTATCTCCTGTGATTTCTTTAAAGGGGTTTTAAGAAAAATCCTCTAAGCTTTAGGAATCGCATGAATCATCAGAGTAGAAAACCTGGATCTGACCTCTACAAGGGCCTGAAGCAGACGCTGAGTGAGCGGACCAAAGGGACAGCAGTCTTCTGGTGATTCGTGCTGAGATTCAGATTTCTTCAGCAGTGAGTCTACATCTGCATGGATGAACACATGGATGAGTGCTGACATGGAAACACGGCTGTGCAGAAATACAATCCTGTCACTTTCAAGCCAAAGGCAGATATGGCTGTGTTGTTCTCTCACCTTTAGCGTCCAGTTCTGACAGCGGCCCTCCCATGATGCTCTTCTTCTTGTCGTTGGCTCGTGCCCCTTCCCTCTGCTCCTCCAGCAGGTCTTCTTGAGCCCACCGCTGGGAATAGTGTTTCCCCAACGCAGGAATCTACAGGAAACAGAATTAAGTGTAAAAAACAGATTCCCAATTAATTATGTTTTCCATAATACTACCAATTATTATGTCTATAGCACAATCAGCTGTTATACAAATACTATGTCAAATATTCAAAGTCTAAAATTTGACTTTGTAATATAACGTCTTGAATTTGGGCCTCTGTCTCTTTAAAAACGCCTGCTTTTTCTGAAACTCCGCCTCTTCCATTAACCCTTTAACAACGTTTTTACAAGCGTTGCACTAAGAAGTAGCTCGTTTAATGAGCTCAGTAGGCGCAGCAGGTGTTTGCTGATTGCTGCTGGCTAGTCTGAAGGAGTCTGCTCTGTGAGGCGGAAGCTTGAAAAGCACAGCTCAGAGGCGGAGCTGTGTCTCGAAGGCGGAGCTAGGTCCACCCAGGCGTTTTGCACAGCTGAATGGTTGCCACGGGAGACCAAAGGATTTCTGGAACATTCATGAAAGAATCAAGGTAACACTGCAGGTGCGTCTTTGCTGACGAATAACATTATCAAAAAAGTTGACTTTACATAATACTGCACCTTTAACAAAGTTTTTGCATTGATCATAATTTCTCAGTGACTAAAACCACAATTATCGTCCTTCTTTTACTCAAAAGCAAACAATCAGCCCCCAAAAATGTAGAAACTGACGACTTGTCTTATAGTAACACAATCTTGCAAAAGCTTTTTTATGCTTTGTATCTACAATGATTTACTGATCTATTTTGTACAAAAAAATACTATTTTGTTGACTTCAAACATTTTCAGTCTTTTACTTCATTATTTAGTAGATAAAAAAGGCAAAAATGTTAGTTTTAAAAAATGCTTTTAAAATAATTTTTTGTGGCCCCCCTGGCTAAAGGTTGGGTCACATGTAGAGTAACAATCCATCTTCTGCTGAGCCGTTTTAGCCTCGAATGAAGGAGCCCAGTTTTGTTTTCTGTCGTACTTTGAAATACTCAGCCTCGTCCTCTGGAGGTTTCAGAAGCTCCTCCAGCAGTCGGGTCTCTTCATTAGTTATATCCGCACAATACGGCTCAACTGAAGCCCAGAACCTGAAAAACAAAGTAGCACAAAGGAACCTGAAGAACTTTTTTTATGGGTTGTAATTTTACAGGAAAGCAGGGATTCATTTACCTGTTGGGAGCGTCGTTTTTTGGAGTGCGGGGGATATCTTGTGGATCATCTGTAAATTCATATTCCTGAACTTTCGGTTGCAGGTTTTTGGATTTGGGTCTGCCGGGTCCTGGGCCCGGCCCGTGACCTCCCTTGCCGTCCAGTTTTTGCTTCTTGGGTTTGTGGCGGACTGGGGCTGCAGGATCTGGGTCCTTGCTCGGCTTCAGAAAACGCTTGTCTCCCTTTTTGTCCTGCCAGTCTGTGAGGATCTGAGGAGGAGCACACCACAATGTGGGCAAGGTGGCGCAGTCACAAAGTAGTGCATACCTTTCATTTATTTTTTGCCCCCCATGTTAGATCAGTAAATACAAATGCATACCATTTATAGTGTAATTCAGAGCAACAAGCTGATTCAGAAGTAATATAAACAAAACTGGCATCGAGACTCCCCATTCATCAGACAACTGGAGTGATGAATTTGAATTAATACGAGTTACATTAACATTTAATTTAGCTTTTGGATCAATAACGTATTTCTGAATTTTAATTTGATCAAAGCATTTTCAACTGTTAGAAGGGTCTAGCCAAAGTCCAGAGCGAAAAACTGGTTGAGCATCTATGACAACCTTGAAAATTGATTTTTACCGGATTTGACCAAGCTTGAGCTATTATAGAAAGAATAAGGAGCAAAACTTAAGCTCAGCTATGGAGAGCTGGCACAAGCATAATCCAAAACACTCCTAGTTGAAATAATAGGGTAAAGTGGAGGATGGATTGACTCAAGACACTCTCAATAAAAATACACGTCACACTTTTATTTATTTATTTGTTGTTTTTACATTAAAGTCTATTTAGCATCTTCCTTTCAGGTTTAAAATATGTGCTACTTAGTAAAAATCCCAATAAAATTGCAGTAAAGTTTAGAAATAATGTGATAAAAAAAAAAAGTACACAAAAGTGTTTTAAGAGGTGTGGATAAAGTGTCCTGGATCTCCACGCACCTGTCTCTGCTCCTCCAGGGCCCGCAGGCGGCGGCTGGCTGAGGACAGCAGGGTCTCCAGCTCCAGCTGCAGGGTGTCCAGCTCCTCGATGCCGATACCATCGTCCTCTGAGCGGCCCAACACCGCAGTGTAGCGGGGGCACAGCTTCACATGCTCCACGGGCTTGAAGTCGTAGTATTTAAGTGGGGGACAGTCCTTCAGCTCGCTCATGATGCTGTCCGGCGGTGTGGATGTCTGTCAGCGGCTGTTCACACGGGCAGCCTTGTTATTCCCACATCATTAGCCTTATTAACACACTAACAGCTCAGCGCGGCGTTTCACATCTCAAACCCAAAGCACGTCCAAACGGGGCTGCCTGCTTCACACGGCCGCCAAATTACTGCTTTGTTTTCACGAAAGCTGCTTCAGTGTTCGTGTTACCAATAATATATACATAAACGTTTTAATACCTTGTTCTTTTGTATTCGGGGCGTATAGGCGCCTAATTAAACGTTTTAAGAGTAGCAATATTTACCTTCAGTGAACGGCGTCCATGATGGGAAAAACCATTGTATTGAGAGGGGTGTCTGTAATGTTTCCAAACAACGTCATAACCTCATGTAAAGCTAAAACTCGCTTAAAACTAAAATTACATACGCCTTAGTACGTGTAACAAAGTTAATGTAGCGTCAAATATGTGGGTAAATTTAAGTTTCGATCCCATCTACTTGAAATGCTAAGGTGGTATCTTCAGTGCAAACCATTTTCCCACCATGGTGTAACTGCGTCAGTATTCCCCTACTAATAATTTAATTATAACCTTTCTAACTATACAAAACGTAGTAAAATAATCACTTTGCTCGGAAACCGGCCAAAAGTCGTTGAAATTATCCCAAAACAAACCGTTAAACGCAACGTCTTCTCCCATAAAATAACGGAATGGACTCGTCGGGGTGTACGCTCGTTTTGGTTAAAGTTACTTCTGACGTGGGCGGTGGCTTGAATTACGCTCATGTTTTTCTCTGTTACGTGCAGACACCCGCCCCTTCAAAACAAGGACTTAATGAAAAACGAGCGCACTTTAGCTGTACTCTACTATGTAGGATTTACGGAAGAGTCGTCTCAGGCGTGGCTGAGGAACTTCCTTCTTGCACAGATCAAAAATGGTAAGTCTCCTACATTACATGTACCTTTATATTGAAATATTTAGCTTTTTAATTCGGCTGATCGCGAGTTCGTTCAATGCGATATTAGCTAACTAGCTAGCTTAAGCGACCGTTTTGCGGCCGGGCTGCAGTAGAAATCAGAGCGCGGACATCCTTGATGAACCGATATGTAGAAATGAGAGAGATTCAGCTGAGCTGTCTTTCCTTCTCGGGCCTCTTGTTACGGATTTATTTTCTCAATACTTTTACATTTGAAGGCATATATATATATATATATATATATATATATATATATATATTTCTCGACGCTATCGAGGGTTTGCTTGCAGAATAACGACGAGCTGCCGTCACCTGAAGGCATCACGTCCACTACTCCTAAAGAAACCAATCACTTCCTTCCTAAATCCACACACAGCTGAATTGTAGCTTAATAACTTTGTGCGTGCGTGTATAATAAATCATTTGTTAAATGAAACCTTAATGTGACAACAAAATACAATCAGGTGAAATGTATGTCAAACTTGACCTCAGAGGTCAAGCTCTTTCAGCTGATGGGTTCACTTTGGTTCTTGCTCTGATCTTCATCGCACATAATCATTTCCCCCCTCTTTTTTCTGCTCAGACGGCGACTCTGCGCCCCTATCTGAACGCTGTGAGGGCCACCCTGCAGGCAGCCCTCTGCCTGGAGAACTTCTCCTCTCAGGTGGTGGAGCGTCACAACAAGCCCGAGGTGGAGGTCAGGTATGTTTATTGGCCACTGGCTCATTTGGAGACCCAGTGGCTGTCAAGAATTTGTTTTCATTTTTATTCCATCCCTCAAGCCTCTTGTGGATATCCTGCAGCTGTCACGCAAGTATGGGCTTGATCCGACTTGCATAAGAAAGCGTGGGGAGGGAAGAAAAAAATAGCACAGGCTGGAGCAAGGGCTTTTGACGTTGTGCTGGAAGAGGGCTTGCCGCAGCCTGTTTTGCCATCAGCAGCTATCTTGTAAAGAATGAACGACCCTGAAGGCTGAAAGATGCGCTTTCCGTTGGCATGGTTACAGGAGCAGTAAGGAGCTGCTTCTCCAGCCCGTGGTGATCAGCCGTAACGACAAGGAAAAGGTTCTCATCGAGGGGTCCATCAACTCTGTCAGAGTCAGCATTGCCGTCAAGCAGGTCATTTTAACACAATTTGATGTTGTTTTTTTAAACACAACAATCCTTTTCGAATCTAAAAGCAATTCTACTCAACTGCAGGCTGATGAAATCGAGAAGATTCTTTGCCACAAATTCATGCGGTTCATGATGATGAGAGCTGAGAACTTCTTCATTCTGAGGAGGAAACCAGTCGAGGTAAGGGATCAGTTTTTTAAAAACTATAGATAGTTAATGACAGCAAAGGGTACAATCATCCATATGCAAACAGAAGACAATAAATTACCGTGTCAACTTATTTGAATTGTCATAAATCATATTCCTCTACAGAAGCTGGAGTGAGATAAGCAGAATGATGGCGAACGGATGGGTTTTTTTTTCTTACTAAATTGTTTGCATCTTCTGTCATATCCTCCACAGGGATATGATATTAGTTTCTTGATCACCAACTTCCACACGGAGCAGATGTACAAACACAAGCTGGTGGACTTCGTCATTCACTTCATGGAGGAGATCGACAAGGAGATCAGCGAGATGAAGCTGTCCGTCAACGCCAGGGCCCGTATCGTCGCTGAAGAATTCCTCAAGAACGTAAGTTTATTTTTTTTAATTTCTTATAGGCTTGAACATTGTTTGACATAATTACTGAGGCTAATTATCCGCTTCTTTCCCACAGTTCTGATGCTGGCCTCGTCTTTGGAGTCTCTCTAAGGTGCCAATCAACTCACGGAGAACTTAGGGAGTAAACAGCCAATCAGCGAGGAGATGAGATCGTTGTGACCAGTCCGACACCCTTTTGTGTCCATCCTGTAATATTTCCCCCGTATTCATGGATATCAATTCCTGTATATAATGAAATATTTGCCAGCTTCATTTTCAGCCTCTCTGAACAAATCCCCAAACAAAGGCGGGTCCTTAAAGTATTAATCAAGTTGATAGCCATGAATACGATGGAGCGCTGAGGATTTGTTGTTGCAGATAAAAAAGAAGAAAAACGACCAGGTTTTATTTTTTATTTTTTTGTATCGTCTAACGGAGTCCTGTATGTTCTGTCGCTGTTGCTTCAAAAATTGTCTCCAAAGTTTTGAACGCAAAAACTTCTAAGGGGAGCGATCCGCGCGCCATTAAATCACAGAGTGGGAAGCCGCTGTAAAGTTGCCATGGCAACCAGTGTAAGAAAATAATGAGAGAGAAATAAAAGTCATTTGTTTGTACTTGTGTGTTTGGAGTCAGAAAAGCGCCATACATGGTTCGGTGCTGCTGCTGCACCTATAAACACTTTTTGAGGAAGTGGTTCGTCGAAGGCAGTGAGGTCATGTCGGCGAGGAAGGGGAAGTGCTGCGGACGGCATGTTACCGTGACACTTCAGGGAGATAAGGTCATTTGTTTTTAAAGTGGGGTTGAGCGGACTACTCCAAAGTTGTCAATGTCTTACTTGCAGCAAATAGCCGTCATGATGAAAACTGAGCTGCTTGTCTTTTATGTCTTATTACTTTCAGCTAATACAATAGCTTCACATTGGCACCGCTTTCTAAATAAAACGATAGCTGTCACTCCATGATGTAAACCCCTACTAAAATGTTCACTTCCTTTTTTTTTTAATTCTACAACTAGTGCAGGCAGTAAAAACAAGTTAGTAACATTTGACACTTTAATACACAAAACATTATTTTGACACAATAAAATATAGATTTTTGAAAAACACTACCTTGCCACACTATAAAATGACAAAGTAATTGGTTCATGACAATACTTTGTCACCCATTGGTGAGAGTATGCCTAGCTTGCTGTTAGATGAAGCAATGAATCATATCAAGCATATTTCACATATATAAGGTATTGCCATTTTTTGAGCAGATGAGAGGCCAATGCTGTTGGAAAACGTAAAGCATTCAAAAAAATAGAATAAGGAACAGATCAATAAAACAAAAATTCTGAGTGGTTTATAAAAATAACATCTTTATTGCAGTAGAGTTGGAACATAAATTTTCAAGTCGAGATCAATACCACCAATATTTTTGGCTAATGATCCTTTTTGCATTCCTATTACTGAAATGTGTTGCTTCACAATAATATTTTACAGGTGGGCTTATCCCGTCATGTACAGTAACTAGGACGGGGAAAAAAAAGTATTTCCACCCAATTCTAGCAACAGTTTATCATAGTTTACTGCTCTACTAGCACAGACAGTAATCATAAAGAGCTTTGTTTTCATATCAGAGCAGGTTCAAAACCTACAGAATTGCACATGATCACTGAAGCCACCTTCATGTGAAATTATGATTGCACAAAGTCAAACATGCAGCAAACGAATCGCATGATTATTTCGTAAAAACCACAGGGCTAACGCTTGAAAACGCTACAGTAACTTCCCAGTGTTAAGTCTACCGCCGCACAACACCATCACGCTGAAAACGGTGAATTTAACGACCGCCGTAAGCCGAGTGTTTACGATATGGACATCTGGGTCACAAAGGTCAAACGATCCTCCTTAAACTCGGAACAGGACAAATACAGGACACAGGAGGAACTACAGGTTGTGGCAGTGTGGCACGTCGTCCGCCCAATCAATGGGGAGAGCGGTTGGAGTGACAGGAAATGTGAGAAACGCACAAGACCGGTACGGGCGGAGGGGGGCAGGGAGTTCACTTCAGAATCACCCGATTCCAACCCAGACATCAGAGGTGAGCAGGGACGGTCTGCAGGGCGTCTTGCGTGGTACGATGGATGTCAACGTTCTGGAAGGAGGAATGAGGCTGGGTCAGATGGGCTTTCATATCCAACACTTTGTCAGAAAATGAAATCACTCATGTCTGTAGAGTTAGTTTGGTGTAACGGAGGACAAAATCCGGAGCAGTTTGACACCTTCAATTGTTTTTATTTTTTAAATACACCACACAATTGGAAATGGGATTTTCTTCATCTTATAAAAAAAAAAGGTCTTGCTACCATTAAAATAATCAAAGCTCTTGTTAAAATATTTACGAGCTGAAACTAAATGCTGAGCATAATTCATTAGACGCTCCTCTCTGAGCAGACGGGAGTCTGTTCTGGACACAGAGAGGATTCTGTTCAGGCCTCTGTTATCCCACCCCAGAGGAACCTCTGCATATGAATGACCCGGAAACATCCGAGTCCTCAGAGGAAAGCAGTACTTGGTCTGGGGAGTCTGTCAAGTACATGCTTTATTATTTTTTTACCTCAAAGTACTTTTTAGAAACCTGGTTTAAAAAAATGTAGCCTATATAATCATCTACCTTTAATTTTGTCAATAACCCCAGGCAGACCTGGTCAAAATGTCATTATAAACATGAACAAAAGCATGTTTGAGCATTTGTCAGAAACTTTTTTTTTAAAGCAAAACTAAACAATTACACAAAATATAAATTAGGATGATGGTAAATATTTACAACCATACTTAATAAACTCAACACTGTGAGTGAAAAGCTTTTTATAAAAGTTCTGCAGCTTGACATAAGGAAGGTGCTGCTGTATAAAAGACACCAACTTCAGCATATAAGTGTATTTTGCCCCAACTTGTTTAAAAATATAGACAATATTTATTTACCTTTATGTCAGACAAAGTGGCTTTTGTCTTAAAACGAAAAAGTAAAATACAAAAGAAAATGGCGGTTAACGCAGATCCTTGGGGAACACCAGTGGATATTGTAAGTTGAGCTTTCAGATAATATTTCTACAGAAGTTCTGACCTCTAGACCAAATCATAAAACAGGAAGTCTAAAACTAGTATACATATGATTAAGTAAAAAAAAAAAAAAAAAAAACAAGTGTCCTTTGTTGTCTAGTGATTTATGTTTTTCTGTACTTATGTCTGAAAAAAATCAGCAGTCAATGGAAACTTTAAAAAAAATGAAGCACAAGGAGAGTTTGGTAGGAATCAGCGGGTGTTTGGGTGAAGTTTATTAACAAACAGCAAACAAAAATATTCCTTTTAATTCTGATAATTGATGTGAATATCATTCAAGATCTTTCACATTATTTATCACAAACAGCTACATAAATCCAGCATTTTTGACTTGACACTGTTTCACATTGTAATAAATTAAAGATTGTTAGGAAAAAAAAATAAATCTGCAATGTCATGTAGGTAGATTAGAGTTTCGATAAAAACTTTGAGGCACAAGTAAAACAAATTGACATCGCTAAGACGTACAGACAAGATTTTGCTACACATAAAAGGTCCTTCCTCAGATGAGGTGCCGGAGCTTCATTGCTTCAGTGCAGCGTCATTTAAAAAGCTTTTCGTTCATTCTCCAAGAAAGGGAGAGCGAGCACGGAGAGATTCGTGGCAGGATTAAAAGAAAACCCCAAAGATTAACAAGCGGAGTCTGTTTATTTACCACATTCACGACTTTAAATGCAAGCAGAAGACAAAAAAAAAACAAACAAAAAAAACAAAACAGAAAGACCAAAGAAAAGAGGTTCAATCAAGGTTTTTAGAGTGCTTTTAGAGTGTGCATTTTGTGCTTCTTAAGGGTTCATTGTGCGTAATCAAGGCTAAAGGAGGAAAAGGGGTGAGGGGGTCGGAGAGCGCTAACTGCCTCACTGGTGAGATGGCACAGTAATCAAAGCCTCCTCTGACATCCGTGTCACATCTACGTTCTGTTTGATACAAAACAAAACAAAAAAAAGAAGTGGAGGAATCAAACACAAGGGAAACGAGATACACTACATACACACATTAACACACAATTTGAAACCATGAAAACTCTTCCACGTTTGGTTCTTTAAGTGTTTTTTTCCCCTTCATATGACAATTAGCTGTGAGCTAGCAGGAAGATAGCACCTCATGCTAAATATTATGCATTTGACTTCGAGAGCTAAAGCATCTTGAGGCTTTATTAGTAAAGCTGAAAATGGTGCCAAATGTTTTCAGCTTAAAAGGAGCTTTGAACACATTCAGTGAGTTTGCACCCTGCAGACAAACGACACAACCATTACGCTTAACAACCGAGGCTACGAATACCAGCGTCACGTAACTCACCTCTGGTTTCTCTCTGTGCGTGTTGACTGCATCCACGTTTAGGCTGATGGACTCCACTTTACAGCCTGTGATGACGGACATTTGTTGGTAAAGCAAATGATCTTTTTGAGAACACATCCACTTGCTAAGCATATTGAGCACAAGATGGCAGCCCTACCATAGGCCACGGGTGTCAGCTTCAGCACGGTGTGCAGTGGGCACTTGAGGTACGGCAGCTCTTCTATACAGACACATAAATCAAATGAATGAAACCACCAGAAGACCACCTCGTTCCATCAATACAGATATTTTAACTACAATATATATACATAAATAAGTAAAAAGAATTTGACTTCAGTTAATTTTACATGACACATTTAAATATTTCTTGATCTAGCCTTCAAATTTGCCTTATGAAGGATCTGGAATCATTTTTCAGTCTTGATTCGTACATCATCTGGCTGCCAGGATTGGATGATTTTCAGAAAAAATAAATAATCACAACTTAGCACTAACTGGGTCACCAACAAACAGAAGAAAACTGTATTTTATGTAACATGTTAAGCCATGTCTGTCGTTCATTCAGCCTGTGAGTGAGCGAGAGAGAGCAAGACTTTGGAAATTCTTTCCAAAGGCCACAAATGGCCCCCGTGCCGTACTTTGGACACCCCTAATTCACAACACAAATATTACCAGCATTTATTTTGAAAGAAAATGCTATAGTTTCCTTATAAAACCCAAGTAAATGTATCATTTACACATAATTCAGTTTTGATTATCCCCCCACAACGTTTCATTGGTTTTATTTTATGTTTGACTTCTTAAAGCACCCACCGGCCGTCTTGTCCAGGAAGTAGGCCAGCAGACAGCGCATGACCGCCTGGTGGCAGATGACCAGCACGTTCTCCTGCCTCTCCAGCTCCATGATGACGGGCTCCAGGCGCTGCACCAGGTCCTCGTAGGACTGAGCGTGGCAAAAATGTTCAGAGAGGCTAATCAGGTCATCAGTCAAAAGATGGAAAGAAAATCTGCTGAGTGAGGCCTTATCTGTAGAGGTAAACAGACTAAACAGGTGGAAAATGGACAATAATGATCTAATCCGTCTTCGTCTGGGAGATTAATGGAGGGGTAACGGAAGGCGAGAGCTGACTGGGCGGGTGGGCGTTCAGCGAGAGAGCCACTGATGTGAAATCTTTGGTTACTGCGACCTGGTGTTAAGCTAAAGCCGCGTTGGAGGCTGAATGTCCAAGCAGAGTCTCATTAACGGAGCTGTTTGAATAATGTGGTTACCATGTTAACAAAGGAGAACTGAACTGAGTCTGAGTCACTCCAATGTGGACAGGGGATGTGCAGCCAGACAAAAAAAACAACACAAGTTCATTCATAATTTTATGCAAAGTATGTCTAAAAATTGCCGTCTGTGCATATTTTTTAGGGTTGCAACTAACAAATATTTTAGTAAGTGATTATTTTATTCGGATGATTAATTAATTGATTGGATAAAAGGAATTTTCACATCCTGCAGATTTTTCATGTAACCACTAAAGCCTTTTTTATACTAGATTAGAAATACATAAAAAAAAATGCAAACAAGCGATTTATCTTCTTTTTTAAATAGAAAAAGCATTTTATTTACACAATAAGAGAGCATTCCTTTAGTGAACGGTTGATCATTTGCAGATTAATTGACTAATTTTTGCATTAACCGATTAATAATTGGAAAGCAAAAGATGCTTAATAATAGATTTTGGTTTTTCCAGGATTTGGACCAAGTGAAACTAAAGCTACGCCATTTTAGGAGTTCAGGGAAGAACATATTTAAAAAATATGTTTAATTCTTTATCTTAAATGCTAAATATATATAAATATATTTGTACAGTTTGGGCTTAGTTACAGCTTTAAGTGTGTAGTTCTTTCAACAAACATCTGGCCATTTTTTTTAGTCTGTTTACTCCAGTTAACAATTAATCAATTGCTAAATTAGTTGACGATTAATCGCAATTAAGCCGATTAATCGCGTCAGCCCTAATATTTTTATTGGCTGCCAATGCGCAGATGCATCAGTAATTAAAATATGTTTGAAAAGTTCATCCTGTTGCTTGTGCATCTTCTTATTTTTCTTTCACTCAACATGTTTACATGTGAACCAGCAGCCGAGGCGATCAGCGTCAAACCGAGATACAATTATGAAGGTCTACATAAACATAATAAAATGATTATTTCTCTAATGCTCTTATGACCGGCCATCCGTTGGATCTCATGCCATTTGAGTTAATTGAGGCAGGTTTTAAAGTCGCCTCACTATCCACAGAAACGTGGACCCACAAATGTTCCACAGTTTGGCTCCGATAAGGGGAGCAGAAACCCACAACAAACATCCAAAATGAGCGGAAATCATCTTAGCAAGTCAGCAGTAAAACTCGAAACTTACAAAATATCACTTTTTTATTTCAATTCAGAACTAAATGCTGTAACGGATGACTGACTTGTTCAGGAAGCCTTCGATATTAATGTGAAAGAATGCAAACGGTGAATTGCGTCGCTGGTTTTAAGAACATCAAATATTTGCAGGTAAACAAAAAAAAACAACACAGAATCAGACAAAACTTTATCAAATAAACTCTGACCTCTCCTTTTGGATAGCGATAGCGGTATTTGTCCTGGTCCCTCAGGGCGAACTCCAGGGGATAATTTCCCTGGATCTCCTCGTACATCATCTCCTCACACACACCCTAAAAATTACAACACACACACACATTGAATTAAATAAAAAACCATGGATAAAACAAGTTACTTACAAACAGCACTATGAAAACAGCACTTGATGGTCCCTGATGGTAATTTCTAACAAATATTATATTCAGTCAATAGATGCTTATTCTATTTAGTGAAGAGCGCAGGAAGAAAATATTGTGGTGCAAATTTCACAGACGTTTGTATCTGATTGGAAGATTGCAATTTAGCTCTAAATTAAAGGACTGTTTCACTGTTTTTTGGGGAAATCTAGACAAACATTTGATCTTCTCTGGTGTTAAATCTTACAAATCCACACTGGTCAGAAATCCCTTTGAACACAGGCTTTTATGAAACTATTTGAAGAAAAAATACATTTCTGAAGCTTTTTGGGCAACCATCGACATCGTGAAGATTACAACGCATAGACTGTGTTGTGGCCATTATTCTTCACTACAAATAAGATTGTGACCTTTATTCACAGGAATCACACAGGAAGTGGTGAAAAAAAAAAAACATGAGGCAAAGCTCCTAAAGGATTGGGAATCAAACCCTGGATGCATCAAATGAGTTGATAGCTCTACCGTTAGCTCGATAGTCCAAGCCTGAAATCACTCTTTAATGCACAACTGAGGTTCAGAGAAGGGACACGATGAGGTGAAGCTCTCCGTTCTTGTAAGAACTCACCGCGTCGATCTCGTTGAGGACCTTCCACTGCTCATACGGGGCATTGAGGGCCTCTGCTGTCTGGATGGTTCTCTTCATCTGGCTGGTCCAAACCTTCAGCTCGCTTATTTCCTGTGTCTGGATGAACTGGTTCAGCTTCTTAGCAAACTGGACGGAGAAGAAGGACGTTTGTTTTACTCTCCTATTCTTGAGACTACATTTCTGAAGACTTCTTCTCTTCTACCTCTTTCCCCCTCGGCGTGAGACCCGAGTCGCCTCCGATACGACCCTTGACGTTGAGCTCGCTTTCTCCGTGGCGACACAGGTAGATGGAGCGCGGCGTGATGTGGATGTTCATGAGATAGTAGACGATCCGGCTCTGGACGTGGTCCAGCACCCTGTTGACCAAGTAGCGCTGGCCAACATCCATAATCTTGATGAAGGAGAGATCCCTGAAAGGAGATGGTAAGTTGGCTCGGCTTTCATAACTTCGAGTCAAACGACTGACGGCGAACCAGTCAAATCTCGTTGGATGCCATTGTTCATCCTGACCTGTCCAAGACCTCATCCAGCGTCTCATAAGAGTTTTCATAACACTTTATCCTCTTCATGAAATCCTCCACTGCTTCTTCCGTGTTGCAGTTAGTGTAATCTGGGCTTCCCAACTTCACTTGCTGAAAAAAAAAACAAACAAAAAAGAAAAGAACAGAAGGAAAGAAAGACAGGGGAGGACAAAAGTGAATTCACACCAAGGCAAAATAATCTGATACAGTACCTCTTCATCTTTTTAAGGTTTTGTCACTTTGTATCAGAGTTTCCCATTAGGATTTTATGTGATGCATCAAAAAAAAAACTACTACTTACAACAATGTTTTCCTGAATGACTTCAGGGTCTTCACACACCGACTCTACAAAAAAAGCCTAAAAGAAGAGGGAGAAAACGCAGGTTCAGTGCAGCCACCATTTGAAACATTCTCTTTACATCTTTACATGACAGCCATGATAACAAATTTTACTTGACAAATTGTCCCAGGAATGATCACAATAAAGGCTAATATTGCTTCTTCCTGACCTTTTTCAAGCAATTCAAATAAGTCAACTCTCTTAAAGATCAACAAACTTCAAATTTGTAAAGAACGCTAACACTGGAACGGGATTGTAAAGGACCAAAAATAAATGAACAAAACGAGCAAAGACAACAAATAAAACAAAAAAATTAAAACCACACACATTTTTGCAAGCAAAAATCGACCTACAAGAAATTAGACTCATTAGAAAGAAAAAATTGAGTTCATTTAAATTTTGAATTGATTTACTGCAGGCTTTATGACAGCAGGTTTCACCTTAAAACCGTTCTGTTCTGCAAACTCCAGGATGGTGTCCCTTCTCTCTCTGGTTGTGTTTGTTGCATCAAAAACCTGTCAAACAGAAACTGTAGTTTCAGGCGAGCCTCTCAATCCTTAAGCTGCATAGAAAGAAAGTAAACATTTAACCTACAGCGACTTGGCCTCCTTCCTCTGTTAAATATTGTCGCACATCGTTCAGAGCCGCGGAAGCACACTGCCTGCAAACACAATGCAGACATTCACATAGTTGCTGCTCAAGAAACAAGAAGAAAAAAAAAAAACGTTAGCATAGCGACAGCTACGTATTATACCGTCTGATCTTCAACCCTTCCTCGTTGTCGGGACGGAAAAAATCAAAGGACTTGTAGATCTTCAGGAACTCCCTCCGGTACTGTCCGACATTGAACTCTGGAGAAAAAAAGAACAGAAAAACAAATAAATACTTCCATATGTTTGTACAGCTGGAGCTTCATGTTTCTGATGAGTTCGCCTCTCTTCACCGTGGTTGAAAACGCAGCGAAGCCGTCGCGGATGTGCATAGATAGATAGATGTTGTCAACATTATGTTGTGCTATTTTAAATGATTATCATTTTAATTTTTAGAGGTACTTTTCAAAAGCCCATCTAGGGACAAGTGCTGCGAATTACCTGTTGCTATTGCACTATGACGCAAAGATGGTACTACTGTTTTGTTCAGTTGGTCTATATCAATGTGTGTCTGTCCCTACCAAATAAACTTAAATAAATAAAATAGACACTTTTCCTGAGTGTCTGTCCTTTTAACTTTGGAGAGATAAAGTGCATTTTTTTAAATTATGCATATTGTATGTGGCCCAAAGTGGTACTTCTGGTTTTAAAAGCCTACATTACCACCACTCTATATTTTTGTCACAATAATAAATATTTGCTGGACGATAAATTGTCCAAGAAGTTATTGAGATAAACAATTAATTTAATAAAAATGCAAGAACACATTCGCAAATATCCAAAAACTTGAAGTTCTAACAAACACTTAATACTGGAGCTGGGAGACGTTTTAAATATCCAAAATAAACAAACAAAACAACAGAAACAACAAAAACAATGAAGTTTATGTGAACAAAATTCACAGAAACTTTTCTTCTGTTTTATTTGGACAAATTGTTTTTTTTTTGTTTTTTATGAAAGGTGATTTCAAAGACAAAAGTATTTATGTTCTTGTGAGCGGCATCAAAAACCTTCCCCGCCTTCCCAGCCCCAAAATGTCTGAGCCCTTTGCTGGAAGTTAGTACCTCTGGTCGGCACGCCGATCCAGTTCAGATAGCGGGTCAGCTTCTTGGAGATGTAGGTCTTTCCTCTTGCAGGCAGGCCCACGGTGACGATCAGGGTGGGACAGTTGGTCATACATACTGGAATAACGACGGGAAAGAGAAAACCTCTGTCATCACTTTTTATGAGCACGGAAGACGCACAAAAAAAATGCTTTCAGCTTCTAAACACCAGGGTAATCAGTCTGGTTATCTTCCCCGGCTGTAAAAAGTAGACGGTATCACTTTTACTGCATGCTTAATTATTGCCTTTCATCATCACATGAGATAAAAGGAAAATATCTCATTCTACAATGTTTTGTTTTTTTAATTATTTTTATGAGGGCTGGTCAAGGAGCAGAGGTCACTCTGTTTCCAGGACGTGTCGCTATGGTTGTGAAACGCTGGATCAGGAAGGCAAGGAGCAACTTTCCCCATCGGGGCCCTTTTAGCTAGGTCAGAGAGCGCATAGTTTGCACGGTTTGTCTGTTTCTTTGTCGTTGTGAGACACGGAGTACTTGTCACGCTGGCTCTCTGAAATCTGAATCTGGCTTTGCTTTTGTTGCACGCCCAACCAGCAGATATCCAGTAACGTCACTCAGCAGCTCCTACACAGCGTCTGATTCACAGCGCTTGATTAAAGCGACTTTGGTTAGCCCCTTAGATCAAGATTTGATTACAAACAACAGAGGCTTCATACAGTTTTATAAATCTCATAGGTTGTACTGGTTAAAGAGGGATTCTCCTAAAGTGTTTCAAAGTTAAAAGAACTCACTCTCTGTGTGTTTTCACCAACTTAATAACGGTTTTTACAACTCAAAAAATATTTAGAGTAGAAATATTCACTCATAGTTGGATTTTTAAAAATATTTATTTTAATCTTGAACTGCAGCTTAACAAAAGTACAGAAGCTGTAGGAAATTGTGTGCAGCCCAAAGCAGAATTCGATCCAAATTTCGACTAATTTTTCACTCTTATAAACCTAACTATGAATTTAAAGTGTTTAGGTTTACGCCCACTTTCAGGGACCCTCACCGTACCCTGAGGGCCCCAAACAGACGCTTGGTTTGCTTTTGCTTTGGGCAGGCTGAAGCCAAGCACCAGAACAGCCTGCTGAGTCGGGTGCCAACTTCAGGCTCGTTATGTTTTAAACCAGTCTTTGAGGCCCGCCACAGATAAAAATGAGAGACTATCACACGGCAAGTCTTCCGCATGAATGCAAAACAAACAGCTCCTGTCTGTCAACTGCTGGTGCTTCGCCTGGTACAAAGGCAGAAGCGAGGCAAAAATGAACAGAGCGGATCTTTTCTCCTCTGCGGGGGAACATTATGTGAATCCTTACATAACCGTGTGAAGCTGACGGTTGGAGCAGCAGCGCTGCATCTGAACTCCGCGCACCGTTTCCCCCCAAACACATGCTTCAAAACAGACTGACTGACTGACGCGGCGCTAATTCATCGTTAAAGGGCGAGTTCACTGACATACGCGTCTCGTTAAAGAGCCAGAAACGGTAACGCTAACCTAGCAACTGTCGCCACGTCGTCTATACGCACCCCTTCGATGAGAAATGTGTTTTTCAGGAAGGCCATTTTTATTCGGCATCCATATCTTCTTCAGAGGGTTTTGGGTGAGTTCCCGTGGACTGAACGTGGATTTGTCCTCCATGTCGCTCTGCGGTGAAGCTGAGGCGGCCGCAGCGGGGACACTGACCCGGGGAAGCTTCCCGTGATGCTGCTCCGAAGGTGACCGGCGCTTCATCCGCGCGGCTCAGTTCATATAGAGACAGACCCGCAACTACCGCTCGCGCTCTATCTGTCTCTCTCTCTCCCCGGCTAGTGTTGCGGTCACGTGCTCCGTTTCGCTTCAATGGGACCTAACCGCCGACTTTGTATGGCAAGGTATATTAACATTTTATCATAAACTCCAACCTTTACTTTTTCAGAATCAGAAGCTATAATATATGGCCAAGTTTCAGCACATAAACAAGGGACTCCACCTTACATACATTTTTTCAAGAACCTATTTTTTTTTTTAATGTATCAAATTTAATCAGAAATAAAGTTTTTTTCTGTGAAAAAACAGCAATGTCATTTACTCAAAAATATTGTGTGAACTTTAATATATCTGATGCTGCTGTTACATCTAAATTCCCCCACTGTGGCACAGTAAAGCCTATTTCTTTTCTATTATAAATAGAATTTTTAAAGTCAAAATTTACATTACAACAAATAAGAAAATGCATATATATCTAATGGAGTCCACAATTTGTACCCAGCTTCTTCGCATATTTGCCCTAATTTAACCTTGTCTTCTTTGTTTGTAACAATGCCGTTCCACGAAATCGTCTTTATTTAAATGATAAATAAATATTTAAATGATAATCACGAGCAAATTTGGAACTAAAGTAAAAATCCTTGTTTTTGTGCACAGACTTGACTAGAAAAGTTGATCCCAATTCTGCGCCAAGCTATGAAGTGTAATTTGACTTGCCATACACAACCGTAACGACTGAAGTACAGGCGCAACATGCTTCCTGTTCATCCATAGAATACGTATACAGAGAAGAGCACTTTAGTGGGGTTGGGTGCAGTAATTAATTTGAACAGCTGATGAACCTTGATAAATATCACAGACCCAATTAGTCATAAACTATTATAACAGCAGGATAAGCACAGATGGACAGTAAGTTGAGCAATAGGTTGACATTAGATAAAATGTGCAATGTGCACTTGCAGCAAAAATATTAAAAATATTATAACAAGATAATATTCTCTAATGTCATTAGATTACAACAACAAGGTTTATTAAATTTTATATTGTGCTTGACTTAGACAAAGTAACACATAATTGTTTAATAGAAAGAAAACAATACGTGGTTTGTAAATTTTTTTTATATATTAAATTTTGAAAAATGTGACGTGCATTTTGATTCAGCCTCTTTATGCGCCAGTGCTTTGTAGAAACATATTTTGATACAATTACATCTGTATCTGTAATTTCATATGTAATTACAGATTTGATTAAATGTGATGTCGCCACAATGAAACCCAGTTTAACCAAATGTCATAAGAAGTTAGACAATTAGTAAATAGAGTGCACCTGTATGTGAATTATTCTGTAAATGTAGCTGATCTGCGAAGGACACAGAGAGCAGAGAACATTGCAAGACCAAACAACACATTAGGTCGGGGAGAAAGATGTGGAGAAGATTAAAAGCACTTAAGAGTTATCAAACAATATGACTACCTTTGAAATCTCACAGAGCTCTATCTAATCTATCATCAGAAAATAGAAGAAGTATGGCCTGACTGCAAACCCATAAAGACATGGCACACAAAAAGGAACGAATTAAGAAGCGCATTAATCTGAGATGCAGCCAAGAAGCTCTGGGTAACTTTGGAGGGGATGCAGAAATCCACAGCTCAGGTGGGAGAATCTCCTAACAGACAATATACAATCTGGAAAAAAGTGGTAAGAGTTTTGGCCTAACCTCTAACCCAGTGGTCCCCAACCCCCGGGCCGCGGACCAGTACCGGTCCGTGGACCAATTGGTACCGGGGCGCGCAAGAAATAATTAAATATTTCCGTTTTATGCATTATTTGATTCTGGAGGATCTTTTATTTTGAAAATCCAGTAAAACCCCCAACATGCCATACATGAATTTATAATAATCAAAGACGATGACGATGTAGAAGCAGTAGTGATAGTTTGTGGACTCATTTTAAACGATAAAAGACAAAACAAAAAGAAAAGGCGCTTGATAAAAGATGGCGGGAGCAGCCGCTCTATTTGCTGCACTATGATTTGGAGGTGAGATATGTTTTTTTGTAGTTAACATTTTTAACTGAATAAACATAACATAATAAATGACGTAGAAGCGGCGATGCCAGATGCAATCATAGTGCACCTGCTGTGATGTCAAAAGTCCTTAATCAAGAGATTTTTGCTGCTCTTAAAGCCGCTAGTTGTGATTTAACTTTTTTGTGGAAAATTTGGATGAAATCATAGTTTTGAGTCATAATTCACATTGGTCATAAGGTGGAACTACTGATAATCTCTTTCCTTTACTAAAGTTCATGACCATGCTGCTCTTAAGTAATAATTTCAATGATTATTTATCCAAAGAAAAATGGTTTGAATAATATATACACAGTATTTCAAATACTGTTGTCAGCTTCTGGGTTTGAAGATTGAGAATAATACCCTTATTTAATCT
>CAEFZY010069943.1:0-22195 GCA_903066815.1 Brachyrhaphis roseni
GGAGCATGATGATCAAAATGGAATAAATCGATAATTGTGACAGAACAAAGAAATGGTTTGGAGTCGATTGATACACGGACAGATGAGATTCCCCGAGTTAATCCAATGCGGCTCTTTACCATCATTAGTTTGCCGTTTTTTATAATAATAAAACGTGTTTATTATTATTAAGTCTTTGGTGCAAAAAAACTGATTGAAAATCGATGTATTTACTGCATGTTTATGTCTGTTAAGACTGAGATGGAACGGCACTGAAAGCCCTTTAAACCATTCAGACTAAGAACACGACACAATTAAAACTCTCAGATAACTGATTACCCCGCGATAATAACTCAGAAATAGTCCAAATAGTTAGGATGTATTTTTATTTCTTTCCTACTTACAGAACGTTTCTTTTTATATCATATGTTTTTGGTGCCTTTCTATCCTAAAGAAAAAGATATAAAACTTCGGATATTTAACAAAGAGGTATTAACATTCACGGGAAAAACCTCACATAACCTTATATTAAAGCAGAAAGTACGGCGGCCACCATAAGAAAGGCTTACAGTATTCAATTATGCCGCATAACTGATCAGTGCAGTATTGCGAGGGAACGCAAAAGTTTTGGGAGGGAACGCAAAAGTATTGCGAGGGCACGCAAAAGAAAAAAATTCTCCATGTCCCCTAGGGGGCTCCGTAGAATTGCATGATATCAGTAACATATTTTATGATGAATACTTGGAATATGAAGTGATGAAAACTTCTCATTACAAAGATATTACAAAAAGATGACCTTACCGGGTCAAAAAGGACCCACTTACGCATCAGAGGGTTAATGTGGGTTGCCAGTTTGAATAACCTGACTTCCTATCAAGCTATAAGAATAAAGGAAAACACAGTAACAAAATGCCTCAGACCTGCAGCCCATAGGTGGTTCTAGAGGCTGGTGGAAGTGGCTGTTTGGCTCACTTATATATTAAATGATAAAATATTGGCCTATTTTTTGTTTCATTCCTTTTTAGTTGCTTTCTAGGCTGCAATTTATTCACACATAAAATTGTGCAACTCATCTTCAATTAAAGTATCAATAATAATAAATGTACATGTGTGTGTATCAAACCAATTAGTCCTCAGTGTCACTAAAGCCCTTCGACTCAAAAATGTTGGTGACTCTTATTTTAGGACTTGACAGGGAGACACTTGAGTTTAAATGGTTTTACTCAATATCACTACAGTGATATATCTGATAAGTCAGATCAGATGCAGTGCCCAGTCAGTAGCTGTTATCCAACAAGGACATGATTTAAATTTAAAAATTATTTTTAGGGTTAGGGTCAGTGATGTGTTCGTATACACCTCAGAAAGTATGTAGTTACGCCCCTGATGTGGACTTGTCATTCTGCTTTGCCAAGGTTGTTCCATGAAAAAGCCATCGAAGGAGTTACTGCTTTGACCAACTATACTGTCAGTGGTCTTTCTGTCTAATTACTTCTCTGTTCAGCTGTTTCTCTCCTGCTGCCTTTAGCTCCATACAGAAGTAGACAGAAAGTCCTGGAGCAGTGCTTCTGAGTTCTTGGTGTTCCTGATTCACTGATGGCCTATACAACCAAATACATTTTAGTTATGATCAAACCACAGGACATGTCTCCAAATGTCCTGTGGTCAGGATTGCTGATTTCACTGCCTAGTGGCAATACACAGAGTTGGCCGAGGGGAAGCACTGAGGTGGCCCAAGGATTTATATTTATGGCCTGAGCCAAAGAATAATTCTTCAATTTTTAAAATCTTGATTTAGATATTCAAATAAAAAAAAATATGGACAACCCTGACCATTCTCTTCATGAGACTGTGTTAGGAAAACAGAGTCTCTTCAGTCAGAGGCTTCTTTTAATCTCCTTCCATTTTTTTCATGGGTTATGGATATTAAGAAAGCTTGAGGTGTTTCCTGGAAATACATATGTAGCTATGCTGTCATTGATCTAAAATGTTGTGAATTAACCTGTCAGAAGTTTAACATGACATTATCATCTAGGCTTCAATAAATTGTTTAATAGCCGGAGGCTGCACAATCTTCTCCCTGACGCCACAGGCTTGGTGAGAGGGGACAGATATATTTTTTAACCATTTTTCTTAATTAACTGAATTCAACTGCATTGTTTTAAGACTGCATTTGGTCGTATGTAATTAAATTAGAATCTGTTGAATTGATTTGATTAAATAATTATTTACAACTGGAACAGTTTTTCTATTAAAATGTCTTGAAATTGACAATGAGTTATTCTTATAGAAATAAACTGAACAAATAAGCATTCTTGTTACATTTCATTCAACACTGGATTGCAACTATGTTGAACTAAGCAAAGTTTATTTTGTTCTTGTTGGTTCAGCAAATGTGTGAAGGAAGGAAAAATATCCCACTGCGGGAATCAGGAATTTAATGTTTTGCCTCATATCTTTATTTTGTGAGCAAACATTGTTTATGATATGATTCCCTCACAGCAATGACTGCACAACCACAAGAAGGCAGCAAGGGCCATTTATTTACTCCCCTCACAATTTAAACCCTTATAAGTTGAACTTGAGTTGGACGCCGCAGCTCAGGAAAGCAGCTCCACCCAGCATAGCACTGGCATGTGAAGTTCTCCACCCAGTTGCTGAGGTCGCTGGCAGATGGGAGACCGATGGCGACGTACTTCCCGCTTGCCTTTAGGATGCGGAAGGAGGTGGGGTTCAGGTGAAGGTAGTGAGCAGTGTTGTAGTTCTTCCTCACACAGCGGCCATTTCCCTTACACAGCAGCTTACTGCACAGCATGGCAGCCGCAGTCACATTGGCAACATATGGACTGAGAGTGGAGGACAGGTACTCAGACAGAAACTGGCAGGAGGCCTACAAATTGAAGGAAGTTGAAGGATTAATGAGCACAATCATCTACATCTATTCATCCCTGAACCAATTCATAATCTGATTTTGACATCTTTGACATTTTGACATTATTGACATTTTATCCCTGTCATACCTGTAAACACATCATCCCATTCCCATCAATTTTTCACTGTTCTTTAGTATTTTCAGGAATTGTGCAAATTCCTGAAAATTTGCACAATTTGCAGTGTTTCTTCATGATGCTGCTTACAACTGTTCTTAGGTGCATTGGATGGAGAAGTGGTTCAGTAGATGCGTAGTTCTGCCAGGTGTTTGCTAATTGCTGCTGATCTTCAACATTATAACATGATATAATGTTCAAAATAAGTCACATAACACACCCCCTTTAATGTTTTCAAGATTAAGAAAAACAGGCATCTGAGACCATCTTTAAATCCCTGTTTGTTCAATTGATTTGGCCCCACCTGTCAACCAGTCCAGTGGGTTTGTCAGTGACTGACCGATTGGTGGTCACAATTTGTTTCGAATTGAAACATCCCTTACCTGGAGGAACTGAACCTGCTTTACCTTTGCTTCTCAACAGAGCTAAACTTAGCCTGAGTTGCACAAAATACAGGATTGCTGATTTCACTGCCTAGTGGCAATACGCAGAATTGGTCGAGGGGAAGCACTAAGGTGACCATAGGCTTTAGATTTATGGCCTGAGCCAAAGAATAATTCTTCAATTCTTAAAATCTTGATTTAGATATTCAAATAAAAAAATATATGGACAACCCTGACCATTCTCTTCATGAGACTGTGTTAGGAAAATGGAGTCGCTTCAGTCAGAGGCTTCTTCAAATTTACTGTAATATTGACTGCTGCAAGATATCTTTCCTGCCCACTATCTGCAATAACTCTGAAGAATTTTGTATTAATGAGTTACAACAACATTTAATTTTCCTTTGGAAGTATTTTTGAATTTGATTTGAATTGCACTGAATTTGAGCTTAGTGTATTTGGATTATGTATAAAATGCAGTTTATCTTTAAGTCTTATTCTGTATGACAGTAACGCATTTCATAAAATTGAGGAAAAAAAGATCACTTCAGTTTTCTAGCCACCAAACCATAGAAACTACTCAATTTAGGTTTGTTATGATTTGTAGATTTGATGTAGGATCAAAATCCAGGTAGGAGCTTGGGATGATGTGTGATGCATTTTCTTTAATTAATAAAAGCTGAAAACTTTCAAGTCTTGGGCAGAGAAGCAACAAAATGGCAGGGAAAATATTAGAGGAAACAGCAAAGAGAAATAAAAGCAGACAACTGTAAAAGAAGGAGGGGATGATGACATGGGCTGCAGGCGAGGCAGGCAGGTCATAGGGAGCGCCTAGTGCAGGAGCAAAAACCAGCAGGCTGAAGTTAACAGAGGAAGGGAGACAAATGAAAACCAATGGCGCTAAGCAGAAGGGAAAGCTTGAAACTAACAGACACAATAAAGGAAGACACTAATCTAAAAAAGCTAAATGCAAATGCAAAAATAAAAGATAAGAATAAATAAACTGACAAATGAATAAACTAATATTTATATAAATAAGGATGCACAAACATGAATGCAATCCCAAAATTCAAATGCCAGAGGGCTAATACAGGTTTAGAAAAATGTTTGTTTGACATTATATTAAAGTAAACGATAAACCACAAAAGACTAACTGGTGGTTGACTGCTTCACATAGATAAGAATACCTCAGTGTTTTTTCCTCTACACTCTATCTAAAAGAGGAAATGAAGACATTCTGATTATTGCTGACTAAAGCCTGGTCATCTGTGTTCCTGTTTAGATATTTCAACAGAGTTTTTGTGATCATGTCTGCAGATCAACCTAGAAACCTTCAGTGGTAGATTCTCACCTCTGCTTTAGAGAGACAGGACAGCTATTCAGTGTGTATGCCAGCATGTGAATTTTATATCAACAAAGATTGTTCGTCAATGACTTCAGGCCTTGAAAGTTACCTGGCTGTTGTAGTCCCTGGTGCCTCCCCAGATTACAACTCCAGAAGCACCCAAAGCTGCAGACTCTCCAATGGTGTTAACAAGATCTGTCTGAAAGGGCAAAAACACACACAAGTGGCAAATACATTTTCATACCAGATTCCTGTTTCCTGTCACTCTCTCATGTTGGACATTTGGAAATGACCTCAAATCCTCTGCTCATGTAAAGAAAGTATTGAATGGTAACCAAATAAGATGGCTGACTTACGATAATAATCTCATGGATTTCATGATAACTTTTCTGATTTAAATCGTGGTTTCTGCCTAAAACATCAGACTATGCTTCAAAAGAAAAACAGCAATGTGATGTAAATTCTGTAAAACTGCTTACAAAACAGGAATGGAAATGGATTATTGAGTCCACAAAAATACAACTCTAATAAATAACATTGGCTCTAAGGAAGTGGTAGCATTAGCTAAGTGAATATTCCTGTAAGTTCACTGATGATGGCCCCAAGAAAACTATGGAGAATAAGAATTTGTCCTGCATAGCTGAGCCAAATGCAAGCTACCTACAAAGAAATAAGAAAAGAAAAAAAAAGGAAAGCTTTCTATTTCAGACATGATATCTTCCACTTTCATTGGCTTCCATTGTCAAAAGTCTTCAAATATATTTGTCTTTTATTACAGTAGCATCATCTCACACTGAACATGTTAGAAAACATTTATTCTCAGCTCATTCATTAAGGGGAATTCAAATTTCACATAAAAAAAACAAACGTGCCACATTTTATTTGTACTAACAAAAAACTTTAATTAAGTAATTCATGACTTCCTGTTTCTCTGGTGTTTAGAGTGTGGCAGAGCCTTTTAAATAGAAAAAACAAAACAAAATGCCATTTAACTTAGATGTGTTGATTGTCATATGTCAGGAAAAAGCTACAATGCAACAGCTTATGGTCTTAATGTGCATATTTATGGTCAGAGCAATAAATAAAAACAGCCTGAATCATCTGAAAGTGAGGAAAGCAGGAACCCAGCTTTGGGTTTAGCGTACCTGAGGGTTCACTGCTGGTCTAAAAACAGCAAATACAATTCACACAAAAAATTAATTGTTTTGAGTAAATTGCATTCACAGTAAACAATGTAGCACTACTTATGTTATGTAGTGCTACATAATATATTTCTAATAAATCTTCATCACAATATCAGCATAATGTTAATATCGCAATGGAATGCAAAATTTTTTTGTGTGCATGTTTTCTAATATTTTGTTGACCTAGTTAAAGGAGCAATTTGAAGAAGTTGCCTGTTTTATGTAGACACAACTCTCTTCATATGGTAGTTTTGCATTCTGAATAAATGTTCCCAAATGAAATGTGTTTTTATAAAATGTTCACAAAGATTAAGCTGCTGCAAAAAAGCTGAATTTATTTTAAGATTTTTAAACATCTCTGAACCAATAGTGCGGAGGGCACTGTAAGATGTTCTAGTCATAAATGATGAAAAACCTTTATTGACCTTTATACTTCTTGCATCATTAGTGTGTTGGTGCTGAGAACCTGAGTACTAATCCTAGAGGAAATTCTGGGATTAGTACTCAGGATTGAATGTAAACAATATAGAAGAAATGTAAAAAATGTTCACCTGAGTCTGAAACATTTGGGTCTGATCCCGGTACAAGGGTCTGGAGTAGACATAGACAGGTGCAGTGTAGAGGTGTTTTGGCAGTGCTGCCACCCTAAGTGCCTCTTGGACACGATTACGAACATAGAGCGCAGCCCGGGGCGAGTTTCTCAGAGTCATATGGAGGTAGACAGATGGAAAGAGGGCGGTGCTTCGTTCCCACAGCCACAGCAGCTTGTTGTTCTGCTTCTTAGTTTTAATGGAGCACCTTCCTGTGTATCCTGGCTTGTTCCATCCATAGTTGAAGCAATCAGGAAGCAGATAGAAGCCCCAGCGGCGGCTTGGACGTTTGTCTATGCCAGTACTGATAGTTTTTTCCATGAAGCGTCGCCCAGCTAGCTCAAACTGGCTCTTGGCTGTTTGGGAAATTTTCTTTGTTGACAAAAAGGGAGCCAGCTGCAATGCATGAGTAATGGATAGCTTCTGATAGATACGTTTTGATCCCCAGTTTTGGTCCCACAGAGGGCGCCAGGACTCCCAGTCGATCACAGCCAGCCCAGGAGAGGAATCTTGGGAGATATAGTGATCTATTGTACTTTTGGCCTTAGCAAGATGCTCTGTCAAGTTCCCGTTTTGGGGGATACCACCTTTGTAGATCTTGTGCTTCATTATGTCGACTTTAGGATACAGGCCAAGGCGATCTTCATAAAAGATGGTAAGAAACTGACCTGGCAAAGCAGAAGGCGTAGTCACTGCCTGGAAGGCAGCAGTATCCAGTGGAATTTCAAGCTGTTTGCATTGGTCAGTGGGGGCGTTCCATATGGCCACAAAGGGATGGTCACGTACCAGTGGTGGCTCAGCGGGTGGTAATGCAAGGACTGATATGATCATACAGAGGCCGAGACAGGAAAGAAAGGGAGAAGCCATCGTTATAGCCCTGTGAGAAGACAAGAGGCAATACATATAATATCTAACAATACATATTTTTCTGCATTATATTGTACTTTATAACATTATAAGTCAACAGGTAGCTTTATAGATGCAATTTAACTCCTATGCTCCTATTTGCCAAAATGATTACTATTCCACTCTGCACCACACCCTTCATGGAAATCCCATGTATGTGTACTTCATTAGCAACCAAAAGTGTAATTGTAGCAAACTGTAATCACACTACTAATATATAAAATATGTAATGCCAATATACCGAAAATAAATTTTAAATATATTTTAAATGTAGTTCAATCACAAAAAATAGTACACTCAAAATATACTAATCAAGCACGTTTAAAAAGCAATGTACTAAAAGTACACTAAGTTTATATTAAGCTGTTCAAAAAAAGTACGTTGAAATACACTGAGTAACTTTAAATTGTGTTTTAATACAATTTAAATACTATTAAAATACACTAAGCACAAAATTAGTTGTTCCAAAATGTCACACTTTAAGTTAACTAATCATAAGTAAACTTGAAGTAACTCAGGATTAGTCTGACTTAAAGTATGCTCAAATATGTTAAAATTTAACATACTTAGTATATTTATTTTTCACCAGGTGATACATTGTTGATGTTACTATTATAAAATAATTTGCAATTAGCAAAGCTCAATGTAATTTTCACAGGTGGTGGGGCGTTGTTGTTAACAGTAGCTAAAAGCAGAGGTGCCGCCAGGAAATGTGGGCCCCATGACAAAAAATTAAATTGGGCCCCCCTGCTGTTACAATTTCTTGAGTCTATTTGACCCATAAAAAGCGGCACAATTTTAAAGGCGTGCAACTGCCTTGCTTTCTTGTCATGACAGTTTGTTATGAGACAGTTTATTTTATTTCCAAATCAAGTAATCAGTAATCTACCTAAGTTACTTTTTCAAGGAGTAATCAGTAATCTAATAAAAAATTTTTCAAAGTAACTATTCCATCACTGCTCCCCACATTCTTTATATACATAGCATTAAATGCGAATGCGCTAACGTGTATGCAGCCTGTTGCAGTCACTCCTCTGGTCTTTTTACTTTTTTAATATTTTTTTTATTATTTATTTTACAACATTAATTCTTTTGTACTTTCCCAGAAGAGTATCATCAACAAAGCAAGTCATTATCTTTTTCTTCAGTGCTGAGATACTTTTTATACTAGTGCAACAACTTGGCCGCATTGTTTATAACAGGGATCAGCTGATTGCGCTGAAACCGGCTGGCATGGAGGTCAGATCCACTGAAATTCCAGAGGAGATCTGGAGAAGGACACATCAGGGTTGCAGAGGAGGAAACAAACAGAGGAGGAGAGCAAAAGGAGAAGAGAAGTTATAAGCCGTTTCTCCCCTCTGTTACCATGGGCAACGTTAGATCGATGGCTAACAAGATGGATGAATTAACATCGCTGTTCAGGAGCCAGAAGGAATACCGGGAATGTAGTTTAATGTGTTTTACGGAGACAAGGCTGCACCCGGACAGTCCTGATGCCAATGTTATCATCGAGGGCTACCGGACTGTTCGGGCTGATGGGGATTGCACCGAGAGCGGTAAGCAGAAAGGAGGCGGGCTTGCTGTTCTAGTAAACAATCATTGGTGCAATCCTGCTCATATAATGGTGAAACAGAATCTGCTGCCCGGACGTTGAACTGCTGGCGGTTGGTGTTCGTCCGTTTTACCTGCCTCATAAATATTCCCATGTTGTCGTGGTGACTTTTTATATTTCTCCCTCTGCTGACCCCATGATGGCCTGTGACTTCATCCACTCCTCTGTAGCTCGCTTGCAAACTGGACATCCAACTGCATTCATGGTTGTCTCAGGTGATTTTAATCATGTCACCATGGACAAAAGCCTGGCTAGCTTCACCCAGTATGTCAGCAGTCCCACCTGAGACGACAGAACTCTGTACCTGCTGTATGCTAACATAAAGGATGCATACAGTTCCTCTCCCCTCCCTCCACTCCAATTATAACCTGGTGCACCTCAGCCCATGTTATATACCTCTGGTGAAGAGACAGCCTGCCACCACGAGAACAGTGAGGAGGTGGTCAAAGGAGGACACTGAGACCACTGACTGGCATGTACTCTGTGAACCGAATATGGAAGACATCGATGAGCTCACTGAATGCATAACACATTACATCAACTTCTGTGTTGACTCCATCATCCCTACTGAGACAGTTTACTGTTACCCAATTAACAAGCCCTGGGTAACAAAGGAGATCAAGACCATTCTGAATAATAATAAGAGGGCTTTCGAAGACGGCCTCTTCTCTTTCAGAGAAGAGATGGCCTCTCTTGATGTGAAAATAATTCAGAGGTGCTTGAAGGTGAAGATCAGAAGAGCTAAGGAAGATTATAAGAGGAAGCTGGAAACTCCAGCAGAAAAACACCAGAGAAGTCTGGAGAGGGATGAGGACTATCACTGGGTTCAGGTCAGCAGGTTGTGGTGCGGTTGAAGGCAACGTTGACAGAGCCAATGAACTCGATCTGTTTTTCAACAGATTTGACACTCCGGCCCCTGGGCCTCCTCCTCACACTTCCATCAATACCACTGCTGCTGTCCAACAAATCTCCCCTCCCAGGGAAGCTGGACTCTCTGACGGTGGTGTCAGAAAGAAGGATCCTGTCCAAGATGCAGGCCATCTTGGACAACAAGTCTCATCCACTTCATGCTTGCTGGCCAGATAGAGGAGCACCTTCAGCCAGAGACTCATTTTGCCAAAGTGCACCACAGAGTGCGACAGAAAGTAATTTCTGCCTGTTGCCATCAGGCTTTACAATGCCCAAGTCTGTGCTAATTGATTAAAATTTTCTCTACACTCATTATAGGTTATTTATTGATTAATATATTTGTATGTGATTGCTTGCTATTTCTTTCTTTATTTGTTTATATTTAGTCTTTTTGAACTTCATCACTCTTAGGTATATATATCTTTTATAAACGTTGCATTTATTACCTCAAATAGAGTAGCTTTCAACAAATAAGCAATTTCCCTTTGGGGATCAATAAAGTATATTCTATTCTATATATTTTTTAATTAAACCTTTTTACTGACCTGTGAAATGTGATCCCTTTGGACCTTGTTATCTTGCTGTCATAGTGTTGACAATTAATATAAAAATTTCGCATCCCTTTCTCAAGATTCTTGACTTGATTGTGTCATTTCTACCAGCACCAATATTCCTGACTCATGGGGCTCTTTCAGCTTCCGCGTTCGGGGAAAAGCAGCTCGGTCGTTTCGGTCTGTTGAAAATGTAATTTTTCACTCGGTGCTTGCAGGGCTTGCCCAAGGTAACAATTAATGATGTATGTCGATCCAAAGCTCCAACAAGTCAGCTGGAGAATGGTTTTAAGATGTACGCCTCTTTATACATTCACAGATACAAAGGTGAGTTTTACTTTCTTTAAACTTTGTGGCTAACATTAGCTTTAGCTTATGCTAGTAGGCAATATTCTCTGATTCCTTGTAAAAATGTGCTATTTATGTATCTAAACATTTTAATCCATTCCGACGGACAATGTTTTTACCTTATTTTGTACTTATTTTTAAGTATATTACATGTGTTTTTTGTTGGTAGTGTCAAACAGAGAACGGTGGAGGTTACGGTTCTGGCTATTTGTTTCTGAAGCATGAGGAAGCACAACAAGCCCATAGCTTAACAGTAGGGCAGCATTGATATCAGAGTTCGAGGTTAGCTGACAGGATCGGGTTCAAAGTTGTTGGTTTTAGGAAAACATGTCCATGTTCCTTAAGGTCTTTGTGTTATTTTGTTTTATTACTTTTGCATGCTTCTTGTGAAGAGCTCAAATAAGATTGTGTTTACAGCAGTGTGTACAGGCGGATCAGTTGCTCTGCTGTCTGGCTCTGGTCGTTCCCATACACTCGCTTTCAGGCTGAATAAAGAAGTGATTCCATGGAAATAACACAGGATGGCTCCTTTATTTACCTTCTTCTTTAGGCTGAAGAAGCTGATCCGGAGTGAAGTGAAGGCTGCAAACGTTGCTGTGCGGCGTTAGCTTTAACTGGTATCGAATATTTACAAGTCACCATCTTCTTAATTCAGGATCGCTTGGAAATTCTTTAACAATTAACAGCCCATTATATTTGGAAGACAACAATGTTCATTGTATTGCTTTATTTGCTTCTGAAATACGACTTTGTCTTTTATAGCTGTCATGGTAACTCAAAGCGAAAACCAGAAAGCCGCATTTGCTCATGCGGATGTGACGTCAGCGCCGTACGTGAAAAAAAGCCCATACGAAGAATAGGACATGTGTCGCACTGGCGTGCACAGTAAGTCACGTGGTGTCCAGTCCACTAATTAGATCACTGAGGACTTGCCATTTATGTTTAACAAAGGAACTTTAAAATGCATTAACTGGCTGTTAGGCTTTACAGCTGCTGCCGAGTTACTGTCCGCACGTAGATGCAGGAACATAAAAAAATAGTGCAAGAAATATTGATGGGGACTGTCCTCTTCAGTCCAAAGTTGGTGGGGACATGTCCACACCAGTTCTTCAGGAAGTTACGCCTATGATGTTAGGGAATAATTAAAATTTTTTATATATTAAGTGTGTTTAGTGTTTTGATTTACAAAATCACCTTCATAGCGGGGGCTGACCTCAGGTATTACACCAAGCACTATTGCTAGCATTAGATGCGCTTGGTTCTGCCTGAACAGCACTTGATGATGGCCCGCTATCTGCATCCTCCTCCTCTTCCCTGTCACTCCCGCTATCAGCAAAGGTTTGATACAGTGTTCTAGCTTTTGTGCAGTTAACGTTCGTATCCAGCGTAATGTTTTTTCTGCAGTCATTAATGCACAAAGCTAATGCAAACTCCATTCTTACCATGGTCTTGTTGCGGACAGTTGTAACCCTTTTTGCATCCTTATTAAAACTTATTGCTGCTGTCGTCCTTATGTTATTTTCCCCCTTTTTTATGTAATGAACGGAAGATTCATTAATTTCGTAATGGCGACCTACAGCCGCATAGCTTCTACCTTCCTTTAGCATGTCCAGAAGTTTAACTTTTTCTGCGATAGTTAGCATCTTCTTCTGCATTTTTGGGCCCGACCGCAAGTGTTTGTCGGTGCAGGACGTTTTGTCGATATTATATGTTTTACAGAAACTTGAAATTGCAAGAGAATTTGCAAACTTAAATTTGGCAAGCTGTTTTACATACGTGTACGTATTAAACCGCAACGTTATTGGTACACAGATAGAGAAGAAGCAAAGAGACTGTTTAGCCAATCAGAATGCAGAACACAATGCACCATGCAAATCTGTGAAGCAGCGAGACGTGAAAGGTGAACTGCAATATAGCGAGGGATCACTGTATATTTGTGAATAGAATATTACTATATTGTGGTATATACAATGTATATATTTCACACCAGAATGTATGCTCTTACTGTGAAGGTGAGAATTTACAATACTGTATTTATGTCCACCGTCAAAATTGCCAGCTAATATTAGTAAGGGCTGGATTGAAAAATTTTAGAAACGCTTTGGACTTAAAAATGTTTCTCTGCACGTAGAGATTGCCTCTGCGAATACCGCTGGAGCAGAAATGTTCGTGAACAATAAATTTAAAGCGACCATTAAGGAAAGGGGATAGAAGCCTGAACAAGTTTTTAATATGGATGAGACTGGCTTATTTTGGAAACAAATGCCCTCCCGCACCTTTATCATGCAGGAAGAAGCCAAAGCCCCAGGATTTAAAGCCCAAAAAGATCGTTTGACTCTGGTTATGTGCGGAAATGCTGCAGGTTGTATGATTAAACCAGGGCTTATTTATAGGTCTAAAAATCTCAGAGCACTGAAAAACAAAAATAAGGATGCACAACGCAAAGGCTTGGATGACAAAAGCGCTCAATCTGGATTGGTTCAAACACTGTTTCATCCCGGAGGTCAAGTGTTATTTGAGAGGAAAAGGACTAGACTTTAAAGTGCTTCTGCTCGTTGACAACGCCAGAGGTCACGCTGATGATTTGGCGTATGATGGTGTGCAAACCGAATTTCTGCCGCCAAACACTACATCCCTGATTCAGCCCATGGACCAAGGCACCATCCGTGCTTTCAAGGCTCTAGTGATGGGATTTTCGGCTCCTTTTCGAGATGCGGCTCTAATGGCTCTTTTTAGTGTGGAGAGCCGGCTCTTTCGGCTCCCAAACGGCTCCCCATATATTTTTTTTTGGCGGGGGGGCAGGGGGGGGAAATATAACGTAATACACTTTAAAAAAAACCCGGGGATGCCCGGGACAGGACGTGAAATACGAACATGTCCCGGGAAATACGGACGTTTGGTCACCCTAATTCTGTAGAAAAAAAAAACCGGCTTCCAAATAGGATCCTAAAACGGCTCCTATTGTGGAGCCGGTTCCAATCGTTCACTTCAAAGAGCCGGCTCTTAGAGCCGGTTCGTTCGCGACCGACACATCACTACAAGGCTCTCTATACGCGCAACACCCTGCAACATCTTGTTGAGGCTATGGACACGGATCAAGATTTCTCACTAACGGACTACTGGCGTGGATACACCATCACATCATGTCTCCAAAATATTCAGAGGGCCATTCAGGAGATGAAAACTGAAACTCTGAATGCCTGCTGGAAAAAACTGTGGCCAGAGGCAGTGCAAAACCTAAGCGGAGGCTCCCTTGTCGAGATCCATCACTCTGCCGTAGATACAGCTGTGAATCTCGCTAAACAGCTTGGAGGAGACGGCTTTAATGACATGACTCTGGATGACATTAATGCCCTGATTGATGCAGATGCACATCCTCTGACCAATGCAGATCTGGCAGAAATGACACAGCCACCAAGCAACAATGAAAGAGAAGAGGAAGAGGAGGACACAAGTGTGGATAAAGATTAGGAGGCTGGACTAATACTTGGTCGCTTAGCAACAATGGTGAGAATGGCCACTGAACTTCAGCGAGCAGCTCAAGAATGGGACCCTTTGATGAGCTGTTCATTACAATTCTCAAACACAATCGATGGTGGCATGTCTGTTTATAAGAATCTTTTTGCCCAGAAGAAAAAAAGAGCGACAACAGCTTCCAATAACAATGTTCTTCTCTCGAACAAGCACACCTGCAATGCGGGCTTTAGGAGAAAAAGACGCTACAGAGCGGAGTCGGGATGCAGCGGCTCAGTCAGAAGACCAATGAAATGTGTGAGTCACTATTTGTTTGACCGTACTTTGTAATTTTTTTCAGAATAATTTTTCATTTTCTCCCGTTCAAATTCAACGACTCGGGTCACGGTGGGGCGGTGCTGATTCTGCTACAATCAATAGCAGCCACACAGGCACACTCACTAGAAGGAACCAAACACACCCAGCACAACACTTTCACCTATTGGCTGAGAGGTTGCTAGGCGACTGTGCCAAAAAGGCAGTTCAATGTTTTGTAAGCGAGCAGAGACTAAGTCTGATCGCGAGAAGTTTTGAGTACAAGTATTACAAGTTTTGAGAAGAAAGACATGAAGTTCTGCTCTCAAAATAAAAATGTAAGCAATAGTATTAAAAGTTTTGAGAACAGAAATTCTGATTCAGACTGAACATGTGTGCTCTTGGATTATGGGAGAAAAATTCCCCCATAGACAATGATCCAGCTTAGACAGAATCATTGCGTGATTGTTCATTATTACATGCATTTCTTCAGAACTCTTCAAAAACGTAATATTAGTATTAGTATGAGAAATAGATTACAGTACATAGTAATATGTTTAATATAATATGTTGCAAAAATAGCATTCTTAGTTCACATAACAGAATAAAAGTCGAAGAAGTACTTTTGTTTTGGTAAACTGAACAGCTGAGACTTTCTGTTTTCTCTAATTAGTTACATATGTTCTTTGTGAAATGTTTCAGGAAAACATGACAATACTTTTAATCAATTCAAACATTGTGCCTCATCAGAGGTTAGAGTATTAGTTTAAACAAGATAACAATGCCGAGTTCAAATGTAGTGCTAACAATATCACCTTATTTGAGAAAATTACGCTTGGATCTCAATATGGAAGTTTGAAGCTGAAGAAGTCTGAGATGTTACATGTAAAGACACATTATTAAAATGTCTTATTTGTTTTTGTGCCTTTGTCACAAAAACAAAGTAACCTGAAGTAACTTGAACAAATATTGTTCAGGTTACTTCAAAGGTTAACCCTACCTATTCTTTTCCTACTTATTAAAGAGGTGAAAAAACATACCAATATGCATAGCATGTTAAGTAATTAAATAAAAATGAAAGTACTTTCTATAGAATAAATGTGTATTTCTCTTCAGATGTCAAAGTCCTACCTGCTGCTCTCTTGAATTGTCAAGATCTGTCAAGCATTTCTTAAGTCTTCTACATTTGATGATTTGTTGAGTCATGTTTGAGTCATGCTTGAAGAAGAAGTGGTTTCTTCTTCTTCTGGGTCTATCTGATGGAGGTCTATCTGTCATCATCTCATGTTTGAGAATAACCTGGCTCAGTGGAGTGTAATGAGGTGGCTATTTACAGAAAACTACAACAATACAGGTAAACAGGAAAACTTGTGTATATTAAAAGTATTTTATTATTATTTTGGATATGTAAAAAATAAACTCTGAAACAGAACTGCAGGTGAGCTAGAGCCTTTCTTCAGGTCTTAGGTGCCACTCTATTCCCGAATTCTGTTTATTCCCTGTTGGATCTCTTGATACCAAAGAAGCAGTAGTGTGACTCAATCAAAGAGGCTGTAAAACAGACAATACAGCATTCAGTATCTAGGTAGCCCACAGTTGCACTTAAATTGTGCTGGCTTTATACTGGTCCAGTTTTTGATATGTTATGCCACTGTCAACATAAAAGGTTAGACAGAAAACTCACCATTTTGTCATCCAGGTAGAAGCATGTCGACTGCAGCTCATAAACTAAGATGCAGCAGTTTCTTAAGGCTTGGTAGACAAAATACTTCAAGCCTGTGTATGTGAGCCATTTGGACCTAACTAACAAACAAATAAGAGCTCACTCATATTTTCAGCTCAACTGAAAATCAGGAAGAGGTTTACAATTGATTGAGCTCATTGAGGCAAAAATGCACTAGCTATACACTAGAAGAGGATAAGAAAAAAAACAATAGAAAGGATCTAGTGATTTCTCATCAGAACATTAACACAATCATTGAATTTGTGATGTTTCTCAGAAATAGATGACTCAGAGGAAAAACAGCAGATTCTCCTTCACTGTGTTTCTTAAAAAAAAAAAGCTTTCTTATTGAATTTGTTTTTCAGCTTGTAATTTGATCTGTCATAAAATTGTTGATTTTGATGGTGAGGATTGACGCAGCTGGACCCAGGTTACTGTAAATATGATGGTTTTAATGAATAACACAGAATACAGAAATCCAGGCAGCACAGGTGAGAAATAAGGCTAGAAGCTCAGAGACTGGTAGCAACCAGACAGTGAGACACAACTAATGAGAAACGACTGCAATTACTAGAGACAAACGACTAGAACCCTACAGAAACACAGACAAAGGTGGGATTAAATACACAAGGGGTAATCAGGGAACATGAGACACTGCTGAGCTCAATCAAGGGCAAGACAGGGACTAATAAACCAAAACACAAAACAGGAACCTAAATTCTCACAGTACCTCCCGCCCCCACTCAAAGGGCAGCTACCAGATACCCCCCAAAAAAGAAGTGACCAAGAAACAACCCAACCAGGTTGGACATAGGGGTGCGCTGAAGAGAGGGACAGAGTTCAAGGTAAAACAACTCAGTCCAAGCCCAGTTGGTAGCGTAGAAGGAGGTGGACCCATTGTGGGTCCATCATGTTACCTGATTACCCCTTGTATATTTAATCCCACCTTTGCAAATGTGAATTTACTTAAGAATTTACAGTCTTAAGTAAATTCACAGATGATGGATTATTGTCTGTCAGACACATAAGGTTGAAAACATGCCACTTAGGGTTGCTTGGTGCAAAATTATATACAAATTATTTTTAAAACAGTGAAATTTTATTGTCATCCCTGATAAAGATGCTAATAAAGCCCATCAAATTAATTAATTAATTAAAAAAGAGTTGTTTGTCTCTGGTCATTGCTGTCATTTGTCATTAGTCGTGTCTCACTGTCCAGTTGCTACCAGTCTCTGAGCTCCTAGCCTCATTGCTCACCTGTGCTTCCTGGATTTCTGTACCCTGTGTTCTTCATTAAAACCTTCGTATTCACCATGACCTGGGTCCAGCTGCGTTGATCCTCACCACCAATATCAACCATTTCATTACAGAAGGACCGAACCACAACTCTGAGGTTTGCAAAAAGACAAAAAAGAAGAAATGACTTACAACATGGACCCGGCAAACTTTGAACATCTTCAATGGTCAATTTTTGAATATTACTATACCTTGGCTAATCCCTGCTCTCTCCAGAGACAACTCGAGGCAGCCTCCAGTTGTATCGTTGCCCTGTGGAACTGGTGACCCCTACTCCCCGAAATGGACTTGACGGAGCTGATGGAGGAGGTAGTATCAGTAGTCTCAGTTTTGATCAAGCCTTCCATGTTTTAACATATTTGGTCACTAAGAATTGATCGGGAGTTTAAAAGTTTAAACTCGTAATCTTCAAAGAAAACAAAGCAGAATTCAGTAACGGTTACAAGTTTTTGCCACAATTTCTCACTTTCTTACATCAAAGCTAAACAGTGGGGATATAATTTATCCATCCATTTTCTCCCACTTATCCAAGGTCAGGTAGCAGGGAAAGCAGACTAAGAAGGGAGGCTCAGACTTCCCTCTCCCCAGCCACTTGGGCCAGCTTCTCTGGGTGAATCCAAAGGCATTCTGATTCTCATCTGATCCAATTCACACTCGGCTGCAAACCGCTCCAGTGAAAGCTTTAGATCACGACCTGATGAAGCCAATAGGACCACATCATCAGCAAAAAGCAGAGATGTGATCCTAAGGCCACCAAAACAGATCCCTCCACACATTTGCTGTGCCTAGAAATTCTGTCCGAACTTCCACACACCCTATAGGACTTTTAGAGCTGGTCCAATGTTCCACGACCAGTATGAAAACCACACTGCTCTTCCCGAGGTTAGACTATCTGACGGTCCCTCCTCTCCAGGACCCCCGAAAAAAACTTTGCCAGGGAGGCTTAAGAATTTTTGAACAAGGAGACCACCACCCCAGTCTGCCAATCTAGGGAGGCTTCCACAGATGTCCATGAATGCAATATTGCAGAGTTGCATCACAACACAACCCTGCAACATCCAGAGCCTTAAGGAACTCTGGGAAAATCTCATTCACCCTGGGGCCTTGCCACCAAGGAGCACTTTTACTACTTTGACGACCTCAAACCAACGATAAGGTGGCAACCCATGGAGAGGGTGGATAGAATTATGTTGTACAAACTAGGAATTAACAAACATGTTGTGCATTTTGGGTTCTTGTTAACCCTAACAGTCACGGGTGAAAGTAAGCTGGTATGGTCTGGATTGGATTCTGAGCCGGAATGCAGTACCAGAACAACAGCTGCAATAAAGACATCCTTCAGAACGGCTGCACTGAACGGCTGTATTACATACCTCCTTTGAGTCAGAATTGTAGTCTAAAACATGACTTAAGCTGCTTATAAATATATTTTTTCTTCATAGCTCATTGTTTCTGAACTGCCTGGGCAGTGTGCGGAGCCTCCAGCCGTCTCTCTCTCTCCCTCTCCACATCCATCCCGTAGCTTGTAGTTTTCGTCAGCATATCCTTCAAAACGTTCTCCGCTAACTTGACCGGAGATTTCACTGGTGTTAAATGATAGTGTCTTCCTCTAAAAGACGCTGGCTGATCAGATTGAGGCGTTACATTTATGGACTGGGACATTTTACACAGGTGGTCCACAGACATAAAAACATGCCACTTGCACTGGGACAGGACGAAGAAGAAGTCATTTAGCATTTACAGACTTAAAATAAAGAACGGGAAAACACAGCAGGACAGTAAATTTTGAATTCAAGCGATATCAAAACCTGATAAAAGTGCAGACAGCAATAGCTAATTTATGCAAAAGAAAAGACAGTGATGCCATAGTTATTTTTTATTTTAAAAAATTGCGCTAAAATACAAGTAAAGTTACTAACATTAAAAGTAACAAGTACCTCATCAAAATTTTACTTTAGTTACTTTAAGTTCAGCTCATCACAAAGGAAATGAGCCTCAAATATTTTTTTATTTAAATGAGCAAATGTATAAATAAAAAGCAACACAAAATATGGGTATTTTTAATGGGATATTAATATCCATTATCCTAGGTCAGCTGAGTTTGTCCCTCCTATTTAATAGTTTTAAATAATCGACTTCAAACTAAGCACCTGATTTTCTGTTTTCAGTTTTAGTCAACAGAAATTATAATCATAAAATTGACACTTCCATTTGTGGTTAAAATATTGCCTCAATTATACTGAGTTAAATTGATGTGTTAAGTTCAGCAAAGGTTTTTTTTTTTTTCTCAGAAGTTAACTTGCAGTTAAAAAATCCCCTTGCTGAACTTGATGGGTTTTTTTTTTACTCCTTTGTCTTCCAATTAATACAGCATCATGAGATATTAATACAAACCCAGACAAAAGATCAATGCTGGTTTTTTCTTATGTTTTATTTTTACTCATTTATGGATATGATTTCAAATGTAACTGAGTAACTTTATTCAACGCAAATTCATGTAAAAGTTCAGGTTTTGTAAACAACTTAAAGGACAATTTAGACAAATCATAATTACATTAATAAATCTAAATGTAACTAATTACTTTCCACCTTTTATGCCAGGACCTTCTTTTTTTCCACATTGTGAAGTGCCTCTAATTCTGCGTTATCCATACAGGTAGTCTGTAGTACAGTAAAATATTTTGGATTTTATTTGTCTTGGTTCCCACAATGAGTTATTGACAATTTTCGCCATAGTACCGGCAATAATCTAAAACTACTTTCATCCCTGGTAACAGTAATGTCAAAATGTTTGGTTTGCTGATGAATGTGTTCACATTTGGATGCTTTCATTGGTAATGCATAATGTAAAGTGTCAATGATACATATTCACTATATGTATGTACAATGTATACATTTATATATATATATATATATATATATATATATATATTATTGTCACTTGGTGCCTAAAGATTGTATTATCACCTTGATGCTATGCAAACTACAGTATGTACAATATATACCCAATGTGTGGAGTAGGTATAAAAAAAGAGACTGTAGGGGTTGTGGTTGTTCACTTTGCTGACAGTTCTCCTCCTTATCGTTCTCCATCGTATCCTCTGAACATCAGCTGTCTCCAGTCTAAGTATCTGTTCATCTGAATGAGGAGTGGATTTTCTCATAGGAGTGTTGTTGAGGGCTTCAAACCGACCAAAGTAGTTGTTAAGTGCATACAGAAAGTCTGTTCTGTCCTCCCAGGACAAAAGAGCAGCCCTGTAGTCTGTGATTGTCCTGACGCCGCATGCCCTGGTGTTTGCTGACTCATGGAAAAAATGCTGAATTTTCTGAGCATGGGCACATTTTGTAGCTTTGATGGCATGGTTTAGGTTGGCTCTGGCTGACCTGAGCACCTCTCTGTTCCCACATTTAAAAGCAGAGTTTCGTGCCTTCAGCATCTTACATACCTCCTTTGTCATCCAGGATTTCTGATTTGCCTTTGTGGTGATGATCTTGGTCACAGAGACATCTTCCATGCAATTCAGAATAACACTGATTCGGCGTACCCCTCAACATTGGTGTGATGGTTTTCATTTGCAGCCTCCCTGAAGACATCCCAGTCTGTGCATTCCAAACAGTCTTGTATATGCAGGAATTAACATTATGGAGAGATAGTCTGATGAGCCACGGTGGGTGCAGGTGCTACCTTGAATGCTGCCTTAATATTTCTATCCAGTATGCTTGTGCCTCTAGTTGAAAACTCTACATGCTGATGAAAATGAGGGAGAACTGTCTTACTGAAGTCTCCAGCAACAATGAAAACACCCTCTGGATGAATAGTTTGCATGTCACTCAGTCTCCTTAATGTTGGCACTGGGAGGGATATAAACAGCAGTGATGACGATGCTTAATTCACTGGGCATATAGAAGAGTCTGCATTTTATGGTCAAAAACTTGATGTCTGGGGAGCAATGTGATGAGACCACCTTGGCATTATTGCACCAGCTGTTATTACTGTAGATGCAAACACCACCCCATCTGGTTTTACCACTGAGAGTGCTGCTCCTATCATTCCCACTATGTTAATGGCATCATCAGAAATAGAGGAGTTTAGCCATGTCTCAGTTAGAATTATGGCAAAACAGTTACTAATCTCACAATCTGATGTTATATTTGCTTTAAGTAGTCTATTTTGTTCTTCAGATACCGAACGTTAGCGAGCAAGATAGATGGAAGTGGCATTCTCCAAGGGTTAAACTTTAGCTTTGCTGTTAGTCCTCCCTGGCTGCCGTGCTTGCGCTTTCGTTCACAGTGTCTCTGTCACTTCCAGGTAAGGCACTGGCTGGTGGTGGCTTTTAGTGCTTTGTCAGCCACTGGGTCTGGCTGGCATAACTGTCCAGAGTTTCCAGAATTTCGGTGTCTACTGTCGGTAATATGCAAATTATGCGCAATTTTAAGATAAACTAACGGTCATATATTACCCAGGAGGTTTTCTGTTGTATTAGCCAGTACAAATGCCTCATAAGTTCGATGTTTTCAGGAGCCATTGCAGCCGCAGCCAAACAAGGGTTATATATA
>CAEFZY010069944.1:0-20029 GCA_903066815.1 Brachyrhaphis roseni
ATCCATCCATCCATCCATCCATCCATCCATCCATCCATCCATCCATCCATCCATCCATCCATCCATCCATCCATCCACCTAGGGTGAGATGGTGCCAGGGTCCATCAACAGGTTGCAGGTAGCCCAACACATTGCTCACTTCTTCCTGTTGTATATGCACTCTGAGTTGTTATGTGTGTTATTGGTACTTCTTTCTTCATTATTATATTATTAACATTCATTCATCATCTTTGAATTTCATAAGGATTCCTCAAAGTACTCACAGCACGTTCTCAATTAATCATTAATTCAGACATTAAATTTTCATGTAAATTTGTTTTATTCAGCAATTTATGCCTTAAATTAACTCAGAGCTGCCCTCTTTGGATTGAAAGGTGGCCACTGTAATAGAATGTTCCTATTGGTTCCAGCAGTACATCTTGGTTGAGATCTACGTCACAGACTCAGGTCTCATTCCTGACACGCCCCCTGGTGGCGAGTCAGGAATTGATATAGCAAGTTGATGACGTTTCTCAACACATGAGCAATGGTGGACCATACCTGCCAAGTCTCCAGTTAAGGCCAGTGTTCTGACTATCTATCAGTGCTACCTCGTCAGATTTTCCTACCGTAGCACAGATAGATAGCTAAGTCTATCTGTCAGTGCTACACGTCCAAAACTCCTACCGTCATGTTTACAAATGAAATGAAAGGTGCAATAGGTATCTGAAAAGCCATAGATGTATGCACTAATCCTTTTATTAGAACATCCTACCTGTTAAAAATAATTTAAATACAGAGGCTATTGTAAGAATAAAACAGTATCAGACAGAGGAAACAGGTTTTTATTGGAATTAAATTAAAGACAAATACAGATCACTGCAACTCTTTTTTATGCATTAATCCGTTGTATGACAGACTTGATTAAATGCAACGCAGCCACAATGTGTCCATCGAACTGCACAGGTCACTGTTCACCTGAAATGATAAGATATGATTCATGAACATTTATATTACACCGCTATTACACAGCTTCAATCTCACATAGTATCGCTACCAACATCTATTTAGCAAGGTTTAGTAATAAAGAGTTTTATTAAACTAAAGTATTTTAAGGTATAGGGACAAAACAGCCCACAAAACAACATATTTTGTCCTGTTTAACCGTCAAATAACTTGTTTACAGTAACGACATTGCAGATAGCAAACTATAGCCATTTATATATTTACAAGCTGCCTGTCATGTAAACTAAATATAGCAGCGTAATGAAAGCCAGTTATAAAATAAATTAAATAATAACCGTAATCTTCGATGAAATAAAACACATGAAACAAGACTTCCACAGGTAGGACGTATTTATAAGAAAACTGCTGAGTAAGCCGTATGTGACGTAGCATCGATGTGCGCATGCGCATTACCACAAGGTAGGACGGATTTACGGGTAGCAGAGATGAACAGAACACCTGTTAGCTAGCATATTTAATATTTTCCCGTAAATGCCCCATTTTTTTTTTTTTTCCCCACCAGGGGGCTTTTTGTGGGCTCTAGTGTCCCTTATTTGACAGTAGGCTGACAGGAAGGGGGTAAAGAGAGGGGGGAAGACATGCGGCAAATGTCGCCAGGTCCGGGAGTCGAACCTGCGACGGCTGCGTCGAGGACTCAAGGCCTCCAAACGTGGGTCGCGCTATCCCCTACGCCACCACAGCACTTCATAAAATTATTTAAGAACAGCAATTACATTCTTCAGTTAAACTGTTCTAAATTCATCCCTGGGAATGATGCTACCAACCATGTATTTTTCCATCATAGACACACCCAGGTTGTTTGGCTTGTTTGGTCCCAGAAGAATATATTGCATTCTGCCACGATTGTCTTCCCTACATGGCCTGTGTCAAACTTTAAACAGGAAGTGTTCTCTTCTCACTGTTGTGGGACAACAATGCATTAATTAATGTAAAATATCACTTAAGTGAGCTAAATGTTGCTGCCAAGTTCCATGTAGTAATGAAATAGTCCACATTTTGTTTAAATAATTTCATAATATGTTACAAACACAGGTGTCAAAATGAATGTGTTAATTCCCGTTCTTTTAATGCAGTTAATTTTTTTAAAAACATTTAACCCTCCTGGCTTCTGTACTTTTCGGAACTGATATGAAGTTTGAACATTTTTTCCTTCTCCATTTCAGCTGTTTCTCAGTGGGACTCCTGTTGCAAGCTGAGAGCATAGGAAGAATACCAAAATGATTTTACTGTTGTCAACAAAACATTGTAGCAAAGCATTTTTTAACATGCAACTATTCACAACTGAAGCAACACTACGCTGTCATGATCAAATAAAAAATATGAACAATGGTAAATACAAAAGCATCAAAGACATGAGAAAAGATGCCTTTTTCTTCCTGTCACATCCTGTTTTAATCAATTTACAATCATAGTAAAGACATTTAGAACTCATTAACTCAGTTCATTCTTTTAAATAAGTAATGAAATAATCGTGATTAATTCACAGAAACCCTATGATTTGTCAGATTACAATTGTAAGTGTTTGAGAGCCCGAGTTACAAACTCATAACAATGCAGCCTTGTAATGTGCTTAGGGTTAGCTTAATCGTAGGTTGATGTAAGGTAAAAATTAATGCATTAATTAATGTAAAATTGCATTAACTAATGTAAAAATTAATGTCTGATGTTATGTCAATGTATTTTGTCTCTAAAATACATTTGCACTGTGTGTTTTTTGTTGTCACTTAGGCAACCAGACAAACTGAGGGTGATATGGATCAGAAGAAACAGACGTCACAGCACCAAGGTTAGTGTCACCATTACCACTGCTGCCTGCTGTGGTATTAAAACTCCTCTACAATGCCCTAACCTGGCCAGTAGAATGAGCTTCACCAGCTGGATAACGCGTCATTTTTCATTGTTGGAGCCACTTGTACCAGACATATTGGAAATCAGTTATTAGAATGATGTCACACCTCATGTGTTTGAGTTACATGAAGGAAAACTAGTAGGATTTAATTGCTATGTAGCAACAATAGTAGCAGAACTGTCAGTAATAATATTCTTCCCTGCATTTTGTACAGTTAGACACTAGCTCCCTTTCCATTACAAATCTGCGCAAAGCTTTTTTAATATTCCACTAATGTCAAAAAACACAATTTTGAAATTGCAGCATGTCCATTAAATGAGAAATGCAATTAAAATCACACATGAATAAGTTTATATAAAAATCATAGTGGTGGATGTAATAGCTTTTTTCAGCTAGGGTGCATGGTCATCATCTACATCAGTTTTGGCCACTATTAATTTTTTAACATGGTGTTATCTGTTTGATGCATAAAACTGGGCTGATATTTATTTGTTTCTGGAGGGGCAGTGGAAGAGGTTGGTGGTCATGTGCTAGTCATACTGATGCAGTCAGCAGTGTGATCATTTTTAAGGTGTCAAATGGGTAGTCAAATATATTTTATATGTACAATATTGGAAAACATAATATAATATAAATGAAAAATTTTGTTAGCATCTATAACAGCAACATTAATATCGGATATTAAAATTTGGCCAAATTTTAATTTTGGTCCAATTGATTTTTCCAACTTGGAACTTGGAACTTTAGAATTCCTGCTTCCGAGTATAATGTAACACAATATTGTTTTAAATTGAGTTAAATTGTACACCTGCTGCGATGGGCTGGCGACCTGTCCAGGGCGTAGCTGCCTCTCACCCGATGACCCCTGGGTGACCCTGCAAGGATTAGTGTGTTAAAAAATGGATGGATAACATCACTATTCACAAAAAAATATGTTTCTTATTCATTGAACCTTTGGGGCTTGTACTTACAAATTGCTAACAATATGGGAAATAATATCGCATTAACTATAAAATTAGAACATAGGGTTAGGGTTAGGGATCAGTTAACTTGTCTAAAGGTAATAGTGTAATTTAAATTCATTCTCCAAAAATAGTGTCCTCCAGAGGGCTATGTTGAATCTGAATTCTGTGTTTCCTTTCTCTTTTATATAATATTTATCTTGTAAAGGGGATATACAGTATAAAGTTGTTCATATTATATTCATCTACATGACCTTTGAGTTCTCCGTTGCTCTTTTCTGTTAGCTCCACAGCTGGCAGCCTGGTATAAAGAACCCATACAGAGGCCTGGTCATTTGGCAGGTTCCAGAGAGTTTAAACATCACTGTGACTCTCTTCAAGGTATGAATTTATTTCCTACTGAGAAAATATTTAACTTACATAATGACAATTTTGTTGCATTTATGAGTCATTTACCTAACAAACAGCTGCCATGCTTTGTTGACCAACAGGAACCTACTGCTGAAGAGTTTGAAGACAAAGATTGGACTTTTGTCATTGAAAATGTAAGTTCATTATTTATTACATGCTCACACCCTTCCATTTGCTCTCTGCTACGCTAAAGGAGAGCGTAACGTAGCAGAGACAGGGAAGCCTGCTGTGAATATGCAGGCTAGTAAGCATTGGAGCAGTTTGGCTATAAAGTCCAGTTGTTTCTCCACCATTAGCACAGCTACAGCTGCAATCATGCTGAACGGGGGTCGGTGTGAGCACCACGTACACGCAGTTGATTGATGATTGATAGCTCTAACACATTCCCCTTGGCTCAGATTGGTTGTTTCCGACCGGGAGTGGTGTGTTTCTGCAGATAGCTGTAGGACCGCTGGGAGGAGACAGAGGAGTTTTATTTGTTCAGGAATTATCTGTCTCATATTATATTATTAAGACATATTGACAGCTGCATGTAAAAAACAAACAAACATATATGTTTTTATTAAAGATACCTATTGCAGCTTTAAAAGAAAAGTACTGAAGATCAGAATTGAAAACTGTGAGTTGTTATCTTGGTCAGTGAGTACAACAGCGGTTCAGCTTTTAAAGCCTTTTGCTATGAGGGCATTGTCAAAAGTAAATGAAACATAGTGTACATTTTATGTCTCTTAGCTAGTGAGAAAATTCAAAATGCATGTTTCTATGGACAAATTAAATGAGGCAGATGTGCTTTCAGTATTTGACAATGGAAACATTTAGCAAAGTAAAATTTAAAGTAAAAAAGTGAGGTAATTTGTATTTGGTAGATTATTTCTTTATCACAATTCTGCTTGGCAATAAATCTCACGTCTTTGGAAAGGCACCATTTAGCGGTGCCTCATTTGTAAGGAAAATGCATATGCAGGTAGAGTTACTAAGTTCAGCATATTACAAGTTATGTCCATGAAAGATTTTCCATATCCTCTTTGCCTTTGCCAGACAGCTTCTTCTGCTGTTGGCTTCTATATTTCAAACTTTAGGATAACCTTCGACTCAGAGTTTGCCCTAGAATATCATGTTAAGTCTGGTCTGTTCCTGTTTTTACCTGCAAAATAATGCCAAACATAACCCTATTGCCTCTCATCCAGAAAAGAAAAGCTTAATTCGAGCTTTTGCTTCGTCTCATTCTAATTATTGCAATGCACTTTACACTCGTTTAACCAAAGCCTCTCCATCAGTCTGACAGAATGCTGCTGCCAGGCTCCTGACTGAGTCTTCAAAATGCTGTCATGTAACTCCACTTCTAATGTAACTTCATTGGCTCCCGGTTCATTAGTGAGTGGATTTCAAGATATTGGTGTTATCTTGAGAGGGGCTATATAAATAAAATTTTACTTGAAATAATCCTTTCTGTTTGGGTATGTGTCAGGGGTTGTCTTGTTTTGACCCAGTTTATCTCAAGAAAGAAGGAATTTGTTTGCAAACTTAATGTCTTTGTGTATTCTTTCAGGAGACAAAAGGCCGTAGGAAAGTTTTGGCATCAGCTGATGTTAATATGAAGAAGTACGCCAGTGCCGCCTCAGCTCAATACAACATAACACTGAAGCTCAAGCCGCTGTCTGTGAAAGTGGTGGAAGCCACGCTCACACTCAACCTGTCATGCATCTTTCTCAAGGAGGGAAAAGCTACGTAAGTTTGAGAAAATGTCAGTATTTACCTTTGCACTTCAGAGGCACATTTAGTAAAATCCTAGAAAACTGAACATCACCTACCTGACCTGGTAGAATCTCTGCATGCCCAATGGACAGGTCCTTTATACAGCTGCTGGTGTGTTTGTCCATGTGAGTAGTGATTCTTGTGGATTTGCTCTCTTCTTTCTCCAGGGATGAGGACATGCAAAGTTTGGCCAGCTTAATGAGCATGAAACAGAGTGACATAGGCAACCTGGATGACTTTAATGACAGCGATGATGAGGCAGGCGAAGAGAGACGAGTCATCTTTGGAACTGGACAGAGCATCCATGTTGCTGGTAATACTGCACATTTTTGAGTTGGTGCTATTATATGATGATAATCTTTTTCCCATCTGGTTTCTATTTTTAAAAGAAAAGAAATTAGATTGTGTTATTCTGTAGTAAAAGCCATAGAGATCCCCTCCTGTTTAATGTTATGAACATTATTAGAAAGCACAGAGTACTACTGTTCTCAGGGTTTATCAAACGTCCTGGTTTGCTAGCTGTAGCGAAATGTTTCATTGTGTGTTTTGTTTGATTCAGGTGAGGCACCAAAGTGCGTTATCTTACCTTTTATTTCTCTCTAAATTACAACTTAAGTTTGAAGTGGAAAGAAAGGAGTGTTTGCAATCTGGATTTACAGCCGGGTTAGGCTGTAAGGTGTGGAAGCTGTAAGGTCAGAGGTCAGGATTCTCCTGATCTTTCTGCTTCTTTTGAGCCTTGCTTCCCCTCATATGACTTTTTTTTTCTGCTTTTATTTATTCTGGTGAAACTACTACTCCTTTCTTTTATTCCTTCCCTCTGCTGTTCCGTATCTTCGTCTTGTGCTACCTCCCTCCCCCAGCTTCCTGCAGTGTGAGTGCACAAGATCTGACTGGGAGGCCTGAAAGTCAATCGGGCCCCACAGGTAATGTTCTGTTCACTCTGCAGTCTCCTTCTTTACATCTTTGTCATATAAAATGTGCTTTCTTCATTTTCATTTTCATACGTGTCCCTTCATTTTGTGAAATGTCTCTGTTTTGTTTTCTGCCTCATTCCAATCTCTCACTTTTCTCCATTAAACCTCCTACTTCCCTTTCACCTTGTCCCTCCTGCATCTCGTCTTTTATGTTTCACTCAGTAACCATCGGGATGGACAGGATAAAGTCCTCTGGCATTTCCTCCATACATGCTCCCTTATTTGAACCTGAAGGTCCTTCACATCCATCCATCTTCCTGCAAACCCACATGCAACCGCCAAGCCCCACCCAAACGGGTCGGCCTTCACCTCATGCCAGCTCAGGGCTGACTTTTACACATGCTCTTCCTCCAGTACTTCCAAAAATCTTTCAGTCAACTTCCAGATCAGGTATCTGCCCAGAAACTCCTGGTCCTTTGTTTGTGCTTCTATCTTTACGGGCAGAGGATTTTAAGCAGGGCTGCCCAAAGTGAAAAAAAGAAAAATCACTATTCTAGCTATTTTTTAAATTAATTATTAGTCCTCATTTTATTACTCTTTTCTCGGTGGACCATTACAAAACTCTCCCCTAAAATCTCAGTCACTAAACCATAAAACTGATGTGAAATTTGAGGACAGCTAAAGTTCATTCAACTGACCAGTTTTAGTCATATAAAAAAGTAGGACACACCATTATATATTACCTCATTCCATTTATCACCGGAAAATAAATTAAATTCTAGGTAAATTGCAATAATTACTTTTTCTGTTTACTCATATGTTTTGATGGATTGAGGAAACACCCTATCCATAAAACCTAACCTAGACAGCCATTTAAATTTGCCCCACAACATCTCAATAAGATCAATATCTGGGCTTTGTCTAGGTCCAGGACTTACCATCTCCACATTCTCAGCCTGAGAATCGGTGGTTCTGCTGGGTTGTTTTGGGTTTTTGACAGTTTGCTGGGTTGAGTTCTGCTTCAGGTTTAATTATTTTTCAGGTGGTTGCACATTTTCTCAAAGACTCTCTGATGGTGGCCTTGACTTTCTGCAACAAAGTATCCTCAAAGCATGACACATCCACCTCTGTGCTTCAAAGTATGTCTGCAGTTTTGTTCATGGAATCTGAGAATCCTGTGTTTGATTCAGGCTAAATGGCTTCTTTTCCAGTGTCCACATAGTTCATTTCTAGTCCATAAGTGCTTATTCCAGAAGTCCTGGTGTAATGGATAGTAAGCTATTTAAAATAACTTGTCTAAATAATTAAAATTTGTAGACTATTTAAAGTAAATTATTCAAAGTGAATTTTCTAAATTAAGAATGTCACAGATTGTTTATGGATGTTTATTTGTTTTGATTAGCATTGTTGGTGGTTTAAATTTAGTTTTGTTTAATGGTATTTGCATTTGTATTGTTGGGGGCTTTTTTGTATGTACCTCACGGGCTGCCGTAGCTAATGAGGGCAGGCCCTATAAAAGCAAGTAGAATGACTTGAACTGTCAAATGTGTTTGGAACAAAGAAGTCAACACTTAGTGTTCCCCAGTGAAAGCGGCGAGGTACATTTTGTTTTGTTGTTTGTATTGTAGGTTTATGTTTTGTATTCTAATATTTGTATATGTTTTAGTTTTCACTGTGACTGAGGTAACTGTAATGACTGTGATGATCATGGTTGATCTTCATCAAAGAAAATAAAACGCTAAATTCATCTGTTGAGGCTGGCTGAGTAATTCAAGTGCTGGGGAGCTGCTACATCTGGTCTTTGTCTTAGTTTACATTCTACCATCTTCTGGCCTTAATGTGATTCTTTGAGAGCAAAAGTTTTCTTCTTATAAGAAAAGTCTCAAATGCCTTCTGTAAGTCCTGTCATGACATTAGATGTTTTTTTGGAGAGTTTTATTATTGTCTTGTGATGAGTCTTCTGGGTGAACTTGTTGGGACAGGCAGACTTTGGCATGTTGGCAGCTGTCTTGATGTTTTCTGTACTGTTGGAAAGAGTGATTCCAGGTAGTTTTAAGAGCTCTCTATACCAGACTGATAAACTGCTATCGTCTTCTTTCTGGTTACTTGAGTCAGCTCTCTGGCTCTTACCTTTATAGTAAAGCTGGATAAATGTCTCAGTTGTAAAGCTAGCCTTGAGATGACAATTGTTGTGAACTGGACCGATGCAGCTCTTCAGAGATGATCTCCTGTAATCCTCTGCTCCTTTGGCTGTGCTGACACTGTCTCTACACTGTCATGTCTGACTGTGCTCTTCATTCTAATTAGCTTTTATATTGACTGCATTGTTTTATCCTCAGTGGTATGTTACTTTGGATAAAGCACCTGCCACATGCATACCCATGAGTGTCAATATTAATATTGACACTCATATAATATGAGTGTTAATATTAATATTGACACTCATGAACAAATTAATTCAAGACTCATAAAACTTTGACACACTTTGAAAGTTTAGCAAAAGTCATGCTAAGTGTTTTGTGACTTTTGTCAACTTCAGAGATTTGCTCCACTATACCTGAGACGGTCTGGTGTGGTAGCCAGTTCAAAACTGTTATCAACACAACCTTTGTGTCATGAAACTTGGAAGGTCAGATTAGTAGAAAGCCAAGACTATGCCTGCAGGTCACATGACACCTGGTTTATTTGGGTGATGGGATGTTGTTGCCAAGACGTGCACTGACAGCTGCGGCCGTCCTGTGGCCGTGCTAAGCTGTTTCTGGGTCACACACCCAGAAATTAGATGAGATTATTGGGCAGAAGGATAATGTCGCAGATTGATGAATAATTGGGAACTATGCTTGAAAAAGATTTTCTATAGCAGCCAGAGAAAATGTAACATGTTAAACAGACAGAAACATGGGAAGGTTTTGGGTTGTTGTTTTGGATTTAATGAAATAACAAAAAAATACAATTTGGTCTCATTAGTGTCTCCTCCTCCTTTCATTAATATAGATTAATGTTCTTCAGTCCACCTTAAACATGTAAAACAGCTTTTTCATCAGTGTTATGAATTGTCTGGGGTAACCATCGCAACGTGAAAGATCCAACCTCATCACACAACAATTGTAGTAATCAGTAGCTTATTAAGATACATTTCTAAAGCTGACAATTCACAATTTGCACTGAGTCAATATTAAGATAAAGGCAGGAGGAAGAAAGCAGAAAAGACCTGAAGGATCTAGAATTTTTTAAAATGATCTGCATGCCATTGTAAAATAGAAGTTGTTTACCGTCACTTAGACACCGGAAACGTGCTTGTATTTATTTTCCTGGTTTTGTGCTTTAAAAAACCTACCAGTGGAATTATAAGTTTCCCACTGAAATACATAACAGGCAGGTTTAGTTCGCACCTAACATTATGTGTGTTTTATATTCACTTATTAATTTTTTCCTTGTTATTTTCTACAGTACCTTTTAGAAAATACTCATCATTTTCCATTAATTTTAGCTCTGCGAAGGCCCCATAGCTTCCACAGTGATGCCTGCTCCTCTGATGGTGTGGTGGCCCAGTATTTCTCTACACTGTTCCCTTCTAAAGCCCGCTCTACCTCTTCTCTGTCTTCATCTAATCCATCTCCCCACCTCCCTGCTTTCTCTGGCAGATCACAAACAGGTTTGTTAAGAACCTAAATATAAGCCATGCGCAGCAGAAAATTTGCATATATTTCAGCTAAGACTAGACCTACTTTTAGTGAATCTCACCCCGTACTGTAACCTTTTGTCTCTTGTGAAATGTTCCATTTAAGAAGGAATTTTTGCATGTTTTACATTCTGTGGCCAATTTTAGCTTTTAAGACTTCTACAAATATTTGGTAAAGACTGGGTTGTGTTCAGGAGCTCAGTTCCACTCAATTGTTATAATAACAATGCCCAGTCACAAAACCTCTGACTTGGATAGGTCATCTATGTTCCGGAGGAACCGTGTCCAGGTAGACTGTCTGGAGCTAACTGGAGCAGGACATTCTGCTGGGGTCTGCAGTTCCGGGACAGCAAGAAAACATTCTGTAGATGAGAAAAATACTCCGTTAGTTTCTCCAATTGCTGTACCTTCTGAAAGACTTGTTAGGCTTTACCTAAGAATCTCACTTTTTTTTTTTTTTACTGCACTCCAATAATATTCTTGTCATTGCTTGGGTGCATTACCAATCAGAGTTGCTCTTAGTTTTTTGACATACTTAAGAATCAATTAATATTCAAGTTTAAAGTCACTGGCATGTCCAAACATTATTTAAATGTCCTCGTAACCATAAAGGAAGTGTCCCATGTAAACATGGGCTCTTTTGAGCGGTTTCTCTTACTGCACACTTTTTTTATGGATAAGCCTGTTATGTTTTCTGGAATCCACAGAGATTTCTTTTTCCCTCTTTCTGCTCCTCATCCTTAGTTCCTCTAAGAACCTCCCCTCCTATGCCTCCCACTTCCAGGCAGCCCAAAGATCGACCCACCTCAATGGTGGAGTTGGGCTGTACCCTCACTAAGCCCACAAGTCTTCCGTCTGCCCGTGAGAGAGGTAAAAAGATGAAGACATAGTAGAGAGTTAGGTGTTTTCGCCTTATGCTATTTATGTGTCTTCCCACCATTTTCCTGCTCTTCTTTTCCAGCTTCCTGGCAGACCGAATGGAAGCCTCCTAAATTTCAGGCCCCTCTAGCACAGCCGGCCCTCTCCCCTAAGTTTTTGCGTCTTTTTGCAAGTCATCCTGGAGAAGTTCTGGTGCTGCACAAAGAGCAGGGAATAGAAATACGTAATGCTGTAACCTAAGTCTCTCCAGGCTATAAGTGTTTGTTGTTAGTGGGATGCGTAGTAGATTAAATATTTTTTGCTTTAATGAATTTTGCCTAAACTTGCCTGCACTTGAATCACTAATTTATTTGTGATTATCCCTGCCTGATGTAGTAGTCTAGACGAAATTCAATGCCTAGGATTACTAAAACATTCTGCTAATCTTTGCAAAGTGGCATAATGCACGCTGGGACCTGAGTGACTGCTGACTAATGTGTTCGAAAAGAATTGCTGATCTTTCCCACCGTCATTGATATTTAGGTTTGGGAGATTATGAGAGAATAATTTTGTCTTTCTATTCTAAACAGAACAGCTTTATTGTTTTGCCTGTGAATTCAGAAATAATAAACAAGGCTGTTTTCATGCTGCCATAGAGCTACCAATAACAGGAATATACAGTGAAATTCAGTATGTATTGAATGTTAATTTTACATTACACAACCTATTTACCGCTTGGTGAAAAATGGGTTCAGTGTTAACTGATTGTAACAAAGACTAGACCTACTTTATAAAAACAGGATTTGCAGCATATATCTACAAAGCACCCAAAATCAAGTACAACTTGCTTAATGTATCATTCCTTTTAAGATTTAACCATTAAGCGTATAGTCTAGTTATGACAGAAAACTGGATATTTATTTGCAGTTTCTGTCGCAGAGATGTGCATATAGTAGTTACTGCCCATCACTGTTGTGTTCAGCTTCTCATGAGGTTGGCCGCATGTCTTTATCTATCTTTTACATTTTTTCAGACTTCATTTGAGTTTTGTAAGTGAAATTAAATCGGATTCTGCCTTCTAAACACTCTGTAATTGTTCCCCACAATTTGCCATATTTTCTAATTATTTTTCACCAAATCTCTATGATCACAAAGTTCTAATAAAGATAAACCCTGACAAACTTATTGAAGGAGTTCAGTTCCTCCTCGTAAGGGACATTTCACTTTGGGACAAATTGCCGGTCAGTTTCTGATAAATCCACTGGACAGATTAACAGGTCCTGCCACGTCAATCAATCTCTTCTGCTCTACACACCTCCCTGCATGCTATTAGTATTGCTTCAGACTTTAGCTTGACGTTGATACTTTTTTCCCTACTTTTCTTCCCGTTTCTTCATTCTTCTATCCATGCTTTTCTTCCTCCCTGCCAGCTACATCCTGTTCGTCTGCAGCTCAGTCTGTGGATCAGAAACAGCAGGGAGAGACAGGATATGTTTCCTCTGGGAGACCTCATGGCAGTATCACTGTACAGAACCACTCACCTACTTGTCATAGTCCTTCATCTGCCTCTCTGCTGTCTGGGGCTCCTCATCCTCCCCAGCCGTACATATTTGAAACAGTCATAATCTCCCCAAGTAGACAGGAAGCAGGTAAAAAAAAAAAGTCATGGGTCAGTATTCTTTCACATAGAGACTAAATAGAGACTGGGCACTAATGATGGTTATCATCAGCATTGAACCAAGTAGTAAAATCTCATCTGTTTCTCTCTTCGTCTTTAGAGTTTAAGAGACAGCTGAGCACCCTGAATGAGGAGGAGAGCCAGAGTTCAGGCCCTGCAGCAGCCAGCCTGAGGACAGACACATCCACAGCACCGGGGCAGAAAAACAATGCACCATCAGCGGTGGAGGTCATCAAAGCTTCAGCAGGGTGTGTATATGTGCACTAAACCATGGCTGATTAAAAAAAAAAAGCTCCAGCATTTCTGAATATTCCGTATGTTTTGCTTGACAAACTAACTGCAGCGCTTTGTGCATCTCGCGCTGTGGTGACATGAAAACCAGGTTTTAATCTTGTCTCACAGTTTGAAGGTAACAGTTGTTTGACACAGCTGACTCAGATCTGATGAATGCAACAAAATGTTTCACTAACTTCAAACATTATGCTTGTTTGAAACAAGAAGCCTCCACTGGGGAAAACATTTAGCTTTTCTTTTTTAACATTTAAAAATTTCTTGCAAAATCAACCAAAATGTATGCATCAAGTCCTTGGGCATTTGGAATGAAATTAACTGAAAAAGTTATTTTCATTATTTAAGAAGAATAATAAAGCAAGACTTAGTCTATTTGAGATTAGATATTATAAATGTATTTATCAATAAAACAAATTTTCCTAAGCTTTGGCACTTCTCTTTTTTCTATTAGATTTTGGTAAACGATTTTAAGTGGTTAACAAAAAAACAAATATCAGCCATTTTTGATTAGTGTTCTGCCCCAATCAACTGTCTGAAAATCAGTGCTTCACTGTGACTGCAGATGAACTTACACTCACCTTCTGTCTTTGTTGACCTTGCTCTACCCTGGTGGCAGCACTGGCATTTGCTGGATGTTGTGAAGCCTCCTTCTCTGCACCTGAATCTATCACTCTTATGTTTTCAATAACCCAGAAAACTGTTTTATCTGCTGCAATACTCTGAGCAGGAGCTCCCTGTATGGGAGGCTGCTTTGATATAAAGTGATGATGGCTTCACCCATCTGTTTGGAGGAGGTAGCTATTGTTGATCATCTGTCTAAACTGGAATCATGTTAACTAACTATTCTGTCAGTGCAACAAGACACTGAACAGCTCTACTCACAATTTGCTGAAAATATTGGCCTAAATATGTTGTAATTTTTTTATTAAGTAAATAATTGCTGTTTGTGATATGTAAAAACTTAATACTTCAGTAATTGCATACCTGTGGTTATATTTTTCACCCATGGAGGTCACCATTTTCTCACCTGATGGGTTGATGACATCATTAGGTCCGTTCTGTAGATTCTGTACTGGAATCTACAGAGTAAACAGGAAGACTAACAATACCCAAATTGTTGTTTATTATATTGCGTTTGACTGGTGTAAATTTAGACAATGCCACCCAGCTTCACCACTGGCTGTAAGTTAAAAAAAAATAGTGAGAGACGTTTGCATCACTTCCCTCATGAACAAAAGAAGAGCAGAGAGGTGAAAAAGCCGAACACAACTTCCAAAGGACCAACATTTATGCTCAGAACATTTCTCTCTGTGTGATAATATTTTATTCAAATTTATAGAAACCAAACGGCCTACCGTATTTTTACTATGCTAGTTTTACATCTAAAATAAAGATTTCTCAAAGTCTATTGTTGCAACCCTGTAATAATGTGGCACCAAGAAACAAGGACTAGCAAATTTACGTCAGGACAGAAGGTTAGGAAAAGGCAGTGTGATTTGGAGTTCTTTGTTATTCCACCAGGTTCGTCTTGAAATATTTGCTTTTGGACTCTGTTTCATTTCAGAATGTGGCACTCGAGTCCTGATGTGCCATTGTTGTTGACTGTTAGTGACAGGTGGGTTAACTTGTTTGGCTTGTGATGCATTAGTGTGATGCATTTTGCAATGAAGAATTTCATCCATAGCTGGCTGGCTCATTATTGGCATTCTTTTAGATATCCATAATATTTTATCGTATCCAAAATTTCCCCTTTATTCTCTTATTGTTCCAGCACCATGGCTCAGAGGGATACTGAAAAAGGACAAACTGTTGTAAAAGATACAGACACTACTGAAGTCACTGTGGAAAGACCTGTATATTTGTCCTCAGTGGAACCAAGAGATTTGTGTCCGTTAGAGTCAGTGTGTTGTGATTCTGTTGAACAAACATGTACCAGACATAGTGAGCGTGGGTAAGTCTAGATTGACAGAATTGCCTAAATGAAGCATTAGATGCTGCATGGCTTTAGTGATTTGCATTCAGTAGAAGTTCCATGACTGATGCATGATGTCGTAGCAAAACCGTTTCATTGGTCCATCAGCTGCATAATACAATGCTACTCTTCAAAGAGCATCTTCAAACGGTAGCAAGAATATTGGTTTATGAGTTACATAGTAAAACATCCATCCATCCATCCAACATATAAATAACTAAGATAGCCTCCACTCTTTTTCTGGATGTTAGTTTGAACTAGTCACCACTTTACCAGAGGTCGCTATCACAGATCCACACACTTTCCTTCATATAGTCACCTCAACAGATGCATTAACCTAAAGAGAAGTAAATAATCCTAACAGATTTTGCAGTCGTATGCCAAAGCTTGCTGTTAATTTTGGAGTAAACAACAGCTAAATTTACAAGCATGCACTATGAAATGCTGTGTTAGAGAAACTAATTACAATTCTTTATATTTAGTTTTTCTTCATGACAGAATCTTGAAAAAGTATGAAACCAACTTGATGCTTACATATTTAGTTACAATAAAACTGCAGCTACCATGGGACATGACTAAATTTGTGATCTTGAATTAAATGAAGAAGATATTGGTGAGACTCAGAGCAGCACATGCATCTAGTACAAGGCATTTACTTTAAATATCTAGGTAAAAATGTGCCACTATCGTGTCTGTTTTATGAATTCAGTTTGCCAGATTTACCAAGTAGATCTCTTACAGAAAAGGTGAGATTGTGTTTTATAGAGTGTTGTGTATATTTAGGTCCAGGTGCACAGAGGCTACATATTATACATATTATAGGTATACATATTATAATTTATTGAATATGATGTATTGTGGACTTCATTTGTTTGATTGAAACTCTGTAGCACAAGACAATGCTAATGCATCATAAGTAATTATAAAAAAAATACTGCCAGTAATTAAAAAGAGGAAAAAAATAAATGGGTGGGTTAAAAGTAGATAGATAATTATATCTGACTATTCATTGCTATTTCACAGTGACATGCCTTAATTTAGTGTGTCACTTAACATAGGAAAGAGGAAGAAGAAGCAAAGTTGCAGAGTGTGCAAAGCTACAAGGGAAGCAGCACAAAAACCTCTACAGGTCACGGACAAAGGTCTGCAGACGCACACGTAGAAGCACATGGGTTGATCATAAAACGATAATACTGAAGATGTTTCAGTTCTTTTCCTTTGTAGAAAGTAGCTTCCTCACTAGAAGCTTTTTTATGCCTTTCCTGATTCCTTTGCCATAATTTTAATTACTTCTCTGATAGTTAAAGTGGCTGAGAGTTTTTTTTTTATTTTGAAAATGTCATACATCTTAAAGTTTTGGAATTTTATTTTTATTTTCCATATAGTACAATTCTTGCCCCTGGAGTTTATGATAGGAGCGGTATTTGTTTTTTTTGGAGGGGAGGGGTTTCATGAAAATTGCAAGATAAAATGTAGAAATATAGATCATTAACTGTTTTGTTCAATCTTGTAAAACCGAGTTACTGCTTTGCAGCAGTACAGTGATTTTATCCAGAAAGAGCTAGGATAGCTTTGCTTTGACAACCATGTGCCAAAACTACAATAACACAATGATGAGTCTAAGATTCTTGTGGTTGTATTTTCTGATAAATTAGCCTTTCACAAAATATTTTCATCAGAGGGTTTAAGGTTGTTTGAGAATTAATCTTAAACAGGTTTGACAGGTTGTTTTGGTCAGTTTATACAATCAACCCATTAAAGGAACTTTAGTGTTCAGTTGAGGAGGAATGCATACTTTTTCAAGAGGTTTTTGGAAAATTGTTTGAAATGAATCGAATTTTGCTGTTAAGCATAAAATACACTATGTGGTTGGTTGCTACATTGTGATGCATATTTGTAGGACAATTGTGTCAATTTTGTGAATACATTTATAGATATTTACATTATTTATTAATTTGGTATTGTCCAAAATAAATGTTGACTGAATTCTTATATTCTACTCTCTTTTTAGAGATGAAAACATGGTTTCACAACAACCTCCATGCCCATTTTTTGCTGAATCCAGAAAACTCCTTTCTCAAACTCAAAGAGCTATTTCAGCACATCAGTCACAGAATGCTCCTGCTTTGGGAACCATGAAGTGGCAGGAGCCTAAAGTGAGAACATGGAAATGTCCCTCAAACAGGGAGAAGCTTCCGTGTGTAACTACACAGGAACCTCTAGAAGCAGAACTGACAAAAGAATCGGCTGGTCTAGCCCCGTCAGCTAGTTCTTCCATGGTGATACACACTGATGACAATGAAAAAGAAACTGTGATGGAAAACCAGTTACCTGTCTGCCAAACTGTTGAACATGAACTACAAATACTTGAAACCCCAAGCAATGAGTATGATCCTCAGTCACAAAGTCATTTGAAACACATGGAGGATAAAAGCTCCTTGTGCCCTAGTGCAGGTTATTTGCCACATTATCCCATGCCGGAATCTTACAGTAAACAATTCATTTTCTTGAAAACCTGTCCCAGAATGACAAACATACCTGGGATGTCAGGCATATTACTAAGTAGTGATGAAAAAAACTGGCAGCTCGATCAAATGATAATCTGGAACAAAGGGTTGCACATGAAAGAAAATGTACTACAACTCGCATCAGGAGAGAATAAAAACCATGAAAAAGAAAGTGTCTTACTAAAACCATGTTGTCCAAGGCAGGCTAGAATTCCAGGTTTCCCATCGGTGTCCCAAAAGAGTGGAAACAGTTATTGTTGTACAAAACCAACAAAGAAAAAGTTTTTAAATGATAAGCAGTCAGAATCGCAACAGGAAGTGTTTAGAAAGAAGAAAATACAAACTAAAGCTTTTACAAGTTTAGTGTCACCAAAAGAGGACTGTAAAACTGAAGAAAAGATGGCTCCAGAGGTCTTAAAGCATTCTTATACACCAGATATAGACTCAATTGTACAGACTACTGTCACATTCTATCAATCAGACATAACCCTTTTAGGTTCTTGTCCAATGAGCTCATTAATTGCAGGCATTCCATCATTAGTTAATCATAATTTCAGTGAAAGATGGATTACAGAGTTCAAACTCTTCACAGTCACACATCTTAAAGTTCGAACAGGCACAATTAATGACCTACCCCATAATATAAGTAATGCAGAGTCTGTGAAAGGAATGACAGCATTAGCCCCAACTTGTCCAAAACAAGCTTGTGCATTTGGACTTCCATCTGCATTTGAACTTACTGGCATTCTTAATGGATCTAGTGCGGTTAACCTTGTTCCATCCTGTCCTTCTGTCTCCAGAATGGTTGGCATTCCGTCTGTCCAAAAGCCTGACAGCAAAGATTGGGAAATCAGTAATAAATCGTTGTGGGAGAAATTATTAAATATTAGGACTCTAATACTGCTCCCAAGCAACAAAGCAAAGAAAAAATGGAAAAGAAGTGTTTCTCTTTCACAAAGTTGCCCATATGAGTCAAAGATCCCTGGATTTCCTTCTAGAGCAAATCCCAGAGTGAGTGAAATTGAGACAAGAAGTATGGTGAATCTTTTAATTTCTTGTGCAAAAAGCTCCCAGATTGCAGGATTTCCATCTTTTAATAGTAAAATATTGTGGACAGTAAGCAGAGAGACACTGTTTGAACCAATGGTGAAAGAAGGACGCTTGTTCCTTATTGATCACCATGACAGAGACAAGAGACAAGCAAAAGAAATGGTTTCCCTATTGCCATCTTGTCCCAGGGCTTCAAGAGTTACAGGTTTCCCTTCGGTTCCCAATCCCAAAATAGATCATTATATACAAAATATAGTCAGTCTCATTCGCTTGTGTCCTGTAGTTTCTGGTATACCAGGATTCCCATCACTGGAACCACAGAATCAGGAAGGTTGGCCTGCTCACATAGGTTCATTGATGTACAGGACACAAAGGACTGTTCAGTTTTGTTGTGATTTATTACCAAATGTTGCAGACAATGCAAAGGACATGTGGCATTTTGCTTCATCCTGCCCAAGAGAATCACTCATTCCTGGTTTTGCATCAAAACCACAACCCAGTGTGACTGATATTGAGACAATAAGTATGGTGGCTATTTCAAATTCATGTCCAAAGATCTCTCAGATCGCAGGATGTCCATCATTTCATTGTCCAAAATTGTGGACAGTAGGCAGAGAGACACTGTTTGAACCAAAGGTGAAAGAAGGACGCTTGTTCCTTATTGATCACCATGACAGAGACAAGAGACAAGCAAAAGAAATGGTTTCCCTCTTGCCATCTTGTCCTAGGGCTTCAAGAGTTACAGGCTTCCCTTCGGTTCCCAATCCCAAAATAGATCATTATATACCAGATATAGTCAGTCTCATTCCCTTGTGTCCTGTAATTTCTGGTATACCAGGATTCCCATCACTGAAACCACAGAATGAGGAAGGTTGGCCTGCTCACATAGGTTCATTGATGTACAGGACACAAAGGACTGTTCAGTTTTGTTATGATTTATTACCAAATGTTGCAGACAATGCAAAGGACATGTGGTATTTTGCTTCATCCTTCCCAAGAGAATCACTCATTCCTGGTTTTGCATCAAAACCACAACCCAGTGTGACTGATATTGAGACAATAAGTATGGTGGCTATTTCAAATTCATGTCCAAAG